>JAKTYL010000153.1:0-28516 GCA_030578715.1 Magnusiomyces tetraspermus
GTACAACTACACAGAGACTTATTAAAGTTCCAAACCAACTGGTTTTGAATATATATTTTTTTTTCTGGATTGTGACGTTTTTGTTTTGGGCATAATACGAGATTTGGAGTAATAGGAGAAGAACAGTAGCTTTTATTATTTTTCATTTTTTTTTTTTTTTTTAATTAATTTTTACTTATTTTGTTTAGATTTTATATCAGATACCAAATTATACCCAATTGCACATCAGCAACAACTATACTAATTATCATCATTACTATACCAAATACCAAATTATTTCATTTATTCAACTCTACTTTTTGTTTTTTGTTCTTTTGTTTTACACTTCTTTCTTGCACATGAGCATACACCACAACACTTTCAACATTTGTATATATCAATTATATAGATTTGATACTTTTTTTTTTTTTTTTTGCACACACTATCAATACATTCTTAATATTTTTTATGATTTAATGTAGTCATTGTTTTTTAGGCATGTCAATAATGTGTGTATATATTCACTCCCATTACTTGATTTACTTTTTTGGAGAGAGAGAGAGAGAGAGAAAGAAAGAGGTAGAGGATGGTGCCTGTGCGGCTGCAACTAGCCTGGTTAGAAAAAGATAAGGGGGAAAAAAAGTAAAGGCGACTTGGAGGGCTTCTACTATCACCGGTCATTAACTGCTATTGACCATCACTACTACCAAAATTGTATTCAATACTATTAGCTTTTGCGCAAGACTATGCAAATCTGCTCAAGCAAACAAAGGTTTGATTTGATCGGTGCATCAAAAAGATAACAAGATACACGTCAGCACAATTCTATTGTTTTGATTAATACATGTTTCCTCAGTTCAAAAGCCCTTCATGAATATGTGTTTTTGAAAGACGAAGCATACGCTTTTAGATTGAATTCTCGTAGTACTCGTTTTCAACATGACTAAATAACAACAGCCAAAGTACACCCTTGATTGTTTAAACTATCACGCACATTTTTCTATTTCGTATCACGTGATTATTGCGTGACTGCGTACCTCGGCACAAAAAAAATATTGGATCAACACTCACTCACCCACAAAAAAAACCTATTCTTCCCATACACACACTTCACACTCACACTTTTGAAAGTTTCTCCACAAAGCTGCCTTTTTTTTTTTTTTTTTTTTTCTCTCCCTCTTTTATTATATATCCTTTTCTAACCTTGGACTAAATCATACTGAAAGTCGTTGACAGAAAACATTAATACATACAACTTTCACATCATGCCGCCACGACCTTCATCACCTCAACCTCCACCCCAGCCTTCCTCCTGGCTCTCATCCTACGAAACCTTTCTCCTAACTAACGCACGCCGCCTCTCAAGCATCGAGTCCTCCGTACGCTCATTGTCGTACTTGGCCACCGGCCAGATGCAGGACGTCGAGCTTGTCACCGAAACGCTGTACTCGGTGCTGCAGGTGCTTGGCCTGTACCACGATAAAGTCGTCAATGGAGCGATTTTGAAGATGGCGAGCAACGGGAAAAATGGGAAAAGCGGGATGAACGGAAAACAATGTAAAGATTGTTGTTCAGCAAGTAACAAAGATGTAAATAGGAAAGGAAACAGGAGCAAAAAATGTGAATGCACTTCTCTGAAAAATGGCTCGACCCAAGGATTCCGCAAACTGATTTGCGATCCCCAAATAATCCGGCCATCCATGCATAACCGGTACACGCAATGGGCAATGACGACCAGCAAACTGTACCGCACGCTTTCCATCATCCTGACGCTGCTGAAGCATACCGAGCTGTTGTGGGAAATGCTTGGGAAAAGAAGGTTTGAAATTTCTGTGTTTGGCAAGCAAGTTTCGCTTGGATCTTTTAAATCGTCTGGCAGCAGTGGCAATCGAAACTCTTCGGAAAAAAGCCGATGGAAAACAGTGCTTTACATAGAGGCGATTAAAGCGTTGTTAAGAATTGGAATGTTGGCAGCAACACATGGGCGCACTGTTTTGGAAACCCCAATTCCAGAAAGAGATATTGATCCGGAAAGAATTGTGAAAGACGAGGAAGGAAATATCAAGATTATGGATGATAACGAGTTGCGAGAGTATCAACAAAATCAGCAAAACCCGTTAGGACAAAATGGAGACGGTGGGTTCTCATCTCAATTGAGAAATGGAAATGGTGGTGATTCGTTAAATGGAAGCGGTTGGTGGGAAATGCCTAGAACAGGAACAGGCCTTCCTAATCAAACCAATTTAAATATTGACGATTATTTATCAAAAAAGATCCTAACAGTCGAAGATGTCAAAGGACCAGAGTGTCTTGTTCATAAACTCAATATTCTTGGTCTTTCTGCAGAAGTCATGTATATTCTACGACCTCTGATTTACGCCGGTCTTTTATATTTATCCAAAACTTTGCCTGATTCCAAGACCTCTCAACCTCTCAGCAACTCCAGAATTCCGTTTTTCAAGTCTAAATCAAAGGCTTTGAACCCATGGATACCTTGTCTGGTAGGCATTTCAATTGACTTACTTTCTCGCAAAATGCTACTCGCCTCACTCAAGCAGTCGCTTCCAGGCGGCCTCAGATCCATCACAAAGCTTGAAGCCGAAGAGCTCAAGCAAAGGCTTTCCAACGTGGCCTGGTGGCTCCTGCGCGGTAACTTTTACGACAAGCTGACTAGACCGGCTATTGAGAAAGTGGTGCGTGGAATAGAGAAAGTGCCAGTAGTTGGAATAGTAGGCGTGTTGTTGGAGGATTACTTGTATCTGTTTGACGAGTACTATTTCACTGCATCGACATTGTAAATAATAATTACTAAAAGTTTTGATAATAATGATAATGAATCGTAAACGAAATGTTACCACTCATGTAACAGAGCCTATGATGTAACTTCTTACAATACATTTGCAGCCAAGTCTCTAATTTCTCTTGTTGACTGTATGATATTTAATCCTTCACTCGCTTCTTTTCTTTTTATATACTATTCTTATATCTTGGAATTGTCTACACTTTACCACCGTTCTTTAACTCGTTTTTAAGCCTTTTGAGAAAAGAAGACAGCGTGTGTTTATTATTGTCTTGTTTTTATCAAAGTATCGAAACTACTAAAGTCCTTAACTCATTGATAACACAAATTGGTAGAAATCGGCGTTTCAAATATCCCATTGTGATTAAGAATTGTGTTTTTTTGTGTTTTTACTAGTTCAATTGACTCAATTCCTAGAATTCCTTTTATTTGAGCTCAATTCTTTATTCTTTCCTGTTTTATTCTTATTTTCATTTCCATTTCTCCCCCATGTCTCTAGAATCTGGTTCTAAAGCAGTCAATGAGACTGAATCTGTTGATAAATCTACTACCTTACAGCAACCTACGCACCAATCCAATCCTACGTCTTTGACTGATTCTGATAAACCCAATACTCCTCCTAATAGCACTGTTTCTACTGCTGCCAACACTACACTTCCATCTGAGTCTAGCAAAGCTGGCAAGATCAATTCTCAATCTAAATCCAATGATGACACTCAATCCAAACCAGCTCAACAGCCATCTACACTTCCTACTGCTGCTGCTACTTCTGCTCAAGTCCCATCTACTCATCCCACTCCTGCTTCTACTAGCACACTTGCTCACCGTTCTACTGTTTCCAAAGGCAAGTACACACTTACAGATTTCCAAATCCTTCGCACTCTCGGTGTTGGTTCTTTCGGACGTGTCCACCTGGTCCGGTCGGTCCACAACAACCGGTTCTACGCCATCAAGGTGCTCAAGAAGGTCCAGATTGTGCGCATGCGCCAGGTCGAGCACACCAACGACGAGCGCCGAATGCTCAAACTCGTCGAGCACCCGTTCTTGATCCGCATGTGGGGCACCTTCCAAGACGCACACAACCTGTTTATGATCATGGACTACATCGAAGGCGGTGAGCTCTTTTCGTTGCTCCGCAAGTCGCAGCGGTTTCCGAACCCAGTCGCTAAGTTCTATGCCGCTGAGGTCACACTCGCGTTGGAGTACCTTCACTCGCACAACATTATCTACCGTGACTTGAAGCCCGAAAACATTTTGCTGGATAAGAACGGACACGTGAAGATAACAGACTTTGGATTTGCCAAAGAGGTCCCAGACGTCACATGGACGCTCTGCGGCACACCGGACTATATTGCGCCCGAGGTTGTCACCACTAAAGCGTACAACAAGTCGGTTGATTGGTGGAGTTTGGGTATTTTGATTTTTGAAATGTTGACTGGATACACACCCTTTTATGACCAGACGCCTATGAAGACGTACGAAAATATTTTGCAGGGGCAAGTCCGGTACCCGTCGTATTTGAATGCTGATGCCGTGGATTTGTTGCAAAAACTCATCACGAAGGACTTGACAAGACGGTTGGGCAACTTGCAAGGAGGGTCACACGACGTCAAGAGCCATCCTTGGTTTGCGGAAGTGATTTGGGAAAAGTTGCTGGCGAAAGATATTGAGACTCCATATGAACCGCCAATCCAGTCGGGTGTTGGTGATACCTCGTTGTTTGATCGGTACGCAGAAGAGGAAATGGATTATGGAGCTGAAACACAGGATCCATACGCTGATTTGTTTACAGAGTTTTAGAGGGTTTTACTTTATTGTTTTATTATTTAATTTAGTTCATTTTATTGCCATCATTATTACTATATTATTATTATCTAGATCATTAGTTGAACTCGGTTTTTTTTTTTTTTGGTTTTTTTTATTTCTTTTTAATATCCTCGTTCTCCTGCTTTACATATTTGAGTTGTACGTCCCCATTCTGAATTCAATATCTGTTTACCAGTAATTCTTCTTGACGGGATCGGATCCAGAATCGAGTAAATAACGTTTCGACATTTTGCTCTTCTCAAAGCTTCAATTGGCGCAAACCCATTTTTCTGTTTGCGTCCCACTAAATACTTTTCAAACAAGGCATCTTCTTCAACGTTGGCGACTTGCCATAAATACGATCCTGTGCGCATGACCATGTAAATAACACCGCAAGCCCAGACATCAACTGCTCTTGGATCAAATTCAGCGTCTTTAAACTGTTCGGGCGCAATGTACGGCCTAGATCCACAAACTCCTGACAGCAAGTTAACTTCTGTTTCCCACGCCATTTGAAAACATTCAGCATTGCCGAAATCGCTAATTTTCAGCGACCCGTTACAAGTCAGCAACAAGTTTTCGGGTTTCAAGTCACAGTGCGCGACGCCCATTGAGTGCATGTACACAACGCCTCTGACCAGCTGTTTAAAAAAGCAGTCAGCTTCTGCTTGCTTCAGCCCACCTTCGGATGCCAAAATAAGTGAATACAAATCGCCGCCGTCGCAGTACTCCATCACCTGGCAGTATCCTCCTCTGCCATCTTTCATCAGGTCTAACGTGTGGATGATATTGTTGTCGTGCAGCGATGACGAAATGCAGTACTCGGACGCTAACCGTTTGTGGAACCGGGACTCGGATTCTTGGGACCGGCGTCGGAACTCTTTAACGGCAAAAAGAGTGTCGCGGTTTAGAGTCTTGTCGAATTTGTGGGCTACACGCACAATTCCGTAGGTGCCTTTGCCGACTACTTCATGACACTTGCCGTATTTTTGGAGTAATGATTGAGGAATTGGTGGAGGAGGAGAAGGGGCGTTTGTCGAATTGGTGTTGGAAGTTGAAGTAGGACCGACTCGGCAGGCAGGTGAAACTCCGTTGACAACCGAATTGACGTCCCGTTCGCCTCTCTCGATTTGCGCAATTAAACTTGACATCAACGACAAGTTTCCTTTTATGTTATTTTTTGCTTCGTCTTGGCTGTTTCTCTTCTCTTCTTTCTTACTCAACTGCGGTTGGTTTTGATTTTGAAAAGTTTCTTGTTTTTGGGCTGTTTGACCGTCGTTTTGCGGTTTCTGCGAAAACGGATCTAGGCCTAGTTCAGGTAACGCAGACAACGCATCGTCTCGTACTTTCTTACCTGTTCCCATCAGTTCACGTAACATGCCACCCAACTTTTCAAGCCGCCGGGTGCTGCGAAGCGAATGTAAATGGTGACCTAATTGGGAAGAACTGCTGGTGGCACTATTTCCATTGAGGCTATTGAGGTTGTTAAAGGTGTTGATGCCGTTAAGAGTAGTTTCAACGCCACTGTTGGGTGCAGAGAGATGACCTAAATACGCAGGTAATGATAAACGTGCTGATCCGTTTTGTGAACCGTTACCGGGACCGTTTAAATTTTCTTGGTTTTCTGAGGATCCCTGACTTGTTTCTTCACCGTTATCAAGTAACACAAATCGGCTGGCCTTCAATTGTTGTGCAATGTGCTTTGGAAAAATTGCCCAGTTAGCTTGGATTAACAAACATGCAGACGCGTGGTTAGCTGCAATAGAACCTGGAGTGGCTAGTGTTTCTGGTATTTTTGTGGTAGAAGAAGAAGTCGTAAGAGATGGGTGGATGTTCATGTGATTGTACTTGTTAGTAACAAGAGAAGAAGCAGTGTTTGGTGATGAAGGTGTGACAATTGAAGATTGGGTTCCTGTTTTTCGATCAGTAGTGTGTGGAGACACTGATATTGAACCAGCTGCAGACCCTGCCGCTGATCCTGCTCGAGATCTTGGTAATTGCGGAAACCGGCCAGAAACGTTTACAGAATTAGTTGTTAAAGATGGTGATGAACTTTTTCCATTTTTTGCAGCAGCAGCTACTAAAATATTAGCTCGCTGTTTGATGATAGTAGATGCGGTTGAGCTGGGCGTCAATTGATTAGAAGTTGTTGCTGAACTGTTGTTGTTTTCATTTTGTAAATTGCTATTGCTAGTCTCTGCGGCTGTTGGTAAAAGTGTGGCTGTCGAAGATGGAGTTGAGTGTGAATTTTGCAGTGAAGAATATGATGATGCCGACGATGAAAGTGAAGATGAGGGAGACGAGAAAAAAGATAGTGAGGATGGTTTGGGTGACAAGCTTGAGTTATTTGAAGTTGTTGCTAGCGACGATCTCTGATCAACGCGGCTATTTTTTTCTGCCACTGATTCTCTTTCATTTTCTTCTAAAACTTGTAATGAAGGAACAGGCATAGGGCGAGAATCATAGTCAATAGGTCTAGACTGGTTAGTTACTGGTTCATTATTCGCCAATTGACCATTTTGCAACTGTCTGTAGCTATTATTACCGTTATTGTTACTGTTGCCGCTCACCGACTGGTTCTGATGCCCGAATATCGACTTGAGTTTATTTCCTATTGAAATTCGTCGCTTTTGCGACGGCGGCGGCGACGAAGTAGGGTTTCCGTTCATGCTAGTTCGTGTCAATGGTTTGTTAAACCTTTGGTTTGTTGATAACGGTAATTGTGCAATTGTACAACTAACTGGTCGAGATTTCTTAGAATTACTGTCAGAATCAGTAGTCATATTAGGACTGTTCCTGCTAGTGGTTGTAGCAGTAGAAGTTCTCATGTTGAGAGTAGAAGTGAAATTGGGGTTTCGCTGTGACATGACCCAAAAAAAAATTAAAAGCTTGAAAAATCTAATTAAAATTAAATTATCGAAAAACAAAAGTTTAAATATTAAAATACTAATAAGAAAAAGCTCAAGAAATGGAAAATAAAACTAAAATTACACAAGTTTTTCTTTATTCACTAGTATTATAAAGGTATGGTATAATGGAAATTAGATAAAGATATTGGAAAAGAGTTGAAAGAAAATATTACAATAAAATGATTGAAGAAAAAAAGTAAATTAGAATTGAATCTCTATTTATACCCTTTTTTTTGTTTAATTTATTATTTGTAATTTAGCAATGTCAACAAGTAGTCTGATTACATTTTATTTTATTATATTTTATCTTTTTTTTTTTTTTTTTGCATTATTAATGCTAATATATTAACATCGCGAGAATCATGTGAATTACACTGAAATATTCAACCCATATATACCACACACAAACCCATTAATTTGTAAATTAAAGTTTCAGTATATATGCATAGATGAATAAAGAACATTTTCTTCATATCTTAACGAATGATTTTATGTTTCTGTGTCTTCAATAAGTAATCCCTAATATTTGTATCTTTTTTGTTTCTTGGTGTTTTCATCGATTTCCCTCTATATATATACACCTAATTTTACCCGTTTTTTAAAGGTTTGGTTTGAGTTTTTAGTTTTGATTATAAACTTGGAATAGGATTGTCATCGTTTGCGTGACAACTATACACTATCATAGTTTGTATTTTTAAGATATCTTGTTCATACTTTTTTTTCTTTATTTGCTAACTTCTCTTTTTCAACTTAAGTCCAAATATCTTATTTTGAATGCATATCACGGTTGGTATCATTTTGAGTTTTGGTTTTCATAAACTGTCTAAAAACTTTTAAATTACTAGGTAAAATGAGTTTAGCAAATATGTTTCTCTCAATCCTATAAAACTATATCTTATTTATGAATATATATATATATATATATTTGTCAGCACACACATACCTAAAAAACTTATGTCAGAGCACACTGTGTGATTGACAATTTGTAATCGGGCAGACAGTACGCTTTACTTAACAGAAAAGATACAGAGAGATTTTGAGAAGCGTCTAGAGATATCTAGAAATACACAGAAGAGTTATTATTAGTTCGACATAGTTTCTTTATTATTATTTTTATGTTGATCTTATTTTTTTGCGTAAACCTGTGACGCAAAGAATGTTGTATTTTATCTATTTTATGCATCTTACTCACCAACTTAGCTTTTTATGACGCGGAGAGCTACTAAGACTTGAGCTCATGCTTATTTTAAGACCTTTCTCACTTTCCCTAAGCTTACAACAAAGCCCTTTTTTTTCTTGACCTAGTTGTTAAAGAAGGATGTGTTGGTGTGTATTGTATGAAATGTTTGTAAACTTTCATTTCTGGTGATTGGTCACAAAAGATCGCCATTTCTCAATATTCGCTTCATAATTCAGTTGTTAAATATTTCTATTAATCTCAGCCCTCATGATGGCTTTTGTGAATTGCTTTTTGAAGATTTCGCAACTTAATGACTTGGTAACTTGTTTTGAGAATAAAGAATAAATGTATTCAACAAAACAAAAAAAAAAGCTGTCTGGATAGTTCCTGTTAGGTTTCAAAAAAAATAGTTGTGGCGAAAGCAATCAGCCTGTACTCTAGATTCTTACTCGCAACAATTACCGTTTTTCAACTAATCAAGCACTTATAACTACATTCCAAGGATGTCTAGGCATTTTTAAAGTATATAATTTTATTTATACTCTATTGGCAAATTTCATTGTCTAAAGACTAAAAGTGAACAACTAGTCTAACACTGCGATTGCGGATGGTACTAACTTCGTAACACTAAGGATTTTTAAAGTGTTGAGAGTTAATTGTATTCAAATTATGGTTTTTATAGCTAAATTATAATGTATTTTTCAAGTTGACCTTCAATAGAAGATAAATCACGTTTGGGAAAACAAGGAAGTTGGAATTTGCATATTTATGTTAGGGGAAATAGTCTTAATAGTCATAAATGCAAATTCCTTTCTAAAACTTGCACTTCTTTTAATATTTGGGTTGTGCACAGTAGAATATAATGACCCACATGTAAGTTTTTATAACAATACAACATGACACTTTGGCCGAGTTGGTCTAAGGCGTCCGACTCAAGAGAAATCTTACACAGGTTTTGTGTGAATTCGGATCTCGCAAGAGGCGTGGGTTCAAATCCCACAGGTGTCATATCTTTTTGAAATTTTTTCTTCATGGAGATTTTGTTTTGTTTTTTTTTTTTTTTGCCGCTTGAGTCTCTCGAAATGAATATAATAGACTGGCTCTTATTTGATAAAGGATCATTTTGTTTGAAACGTCTTGTTAATTGTTTTTGTTGGTGTTGGTTTTTAACTGAAGCTTTGAACCTCGGCAAATACATAAAGTCACGTGAGTTTTGATTTCTGGGGGAAGCCGAGTTTATGCGTGATTGGTAGATTTTCCAAGTTTTAGTTTTTCCCCACCTGATACAAGATTCTGCGAACCTTTTCTTTTCTTGATTGATATTTTTTTTTTACTTCTTTTCATAATCACATTTGTGCTTTCTTGAAAGCATTTAAATATTAAATACCTAATATGCCAGAATTACGGCAAGAGCTGATTAATTCAGCAGTCACATTTCTTAGAGACCCGCAAGTCGCTGGGTCATCTTTAGCAAAGAGAATTGAGTTTTTGGAAAGCAAAGAGTTGACAAATGAAGAGATTCAAGAAGCATTGCGAAGGGCTGGATCAGATACCTCTATGAGCACACAAAGTGGTCAATACAGTCAAAATACTCAAAATGCATATAACTCTCAAAACAATAACTATAATACACGCAACTCTCCCAGCGCTCATGATAATTACAATAGCAATTCCCAGCCTGGCTCACCACCTTTTGGATATGCTTCATATAACGCACCACCTCCAGTTCCACAACGCGATTGGCGCGACTATTTTGTGATGGCAACAGTGACAGCTGGCATTGGCTATGGTATCTATGAACTGTTACGCCGATACGTGTTACCACAAATAGTTCCACCGACCCAAACTGCGTTAGATGCCGACAAAGAAGCTTTAGAAGCTGAGTTTGCGCGCGCACAAGCTACACTCGATCAGATTCAGGAAAACAGTAAAGCTTTGAAAGAGAGTGACGAGTTGCGTACCCAGAAAGTGGACGAGGCTTTGCAAAAGCTGGAAAGAGTTGTGTCAGAAGTCAGAGTGCAGGTCGAGAAACGGGACGAAGAAATGAAACTTGTGAAACTCCAAATAGAAAAAGTAAAGAATGAGATTCCAGAAGCTTTGGAAAAGAACTCAACGGCCCAGCAAGCATCATTGGATGAGTTGTTGACAGAACTGCAGGCATTGAAACAGTTGGTGAGTACGAGGATGAAAGGTGGACAAGCTAGTATTCCTCCACCTCCTATGCCTACGAAAAACCTTTCTTCAATTTCGTCGTTGGGTTTTAACAAGGATAAAGCTGGAAGCATACCTAATACCAATCCTCCACCATCAGTTTTTAATAACTCAAAGGGCACATTTGCTTCAACTTCTAGTTCTTCGTCAAACCCTGAACCTGTTTCTGTTTCAGAGCCTTCTTCTTCTTCTTCGTTTGTTTCACAAGCTAATACCAGCTCTACGGCTGCTGCTACCTCTTCTTCTTCTTCTCCTCCACAAGCTGGTCAAGACGCTTCTTCGTCACAACTAGCAAACGACATTTTTGCTTCAATGCCTAGCTTTAATCGTGCAAGAAATGGAATTCCTGCTTGGCAACTTGCCAAAAACAAAGCTGAGCCTTCTTCATCCTCTTCTGATCCTGCTGTTGCATCTTCGTCACCCTCTGATCCTGCTGCCACAGATGATGCCACGACTAGCAGTTCTTAATTGATGCTTATTAATATTAACCGACTGTAACTAATCGTTTGTTTAGATTAGTTTTAGCAGTTAAATATAATGTAGTTAGTTTTATTTGATCCTTTAGAAAAATCGTAGTAATGATCAAAACCTTTTGCGCTATTCATAAATAACTGATCTTTATATCTTTAATTTTTTTTTTTTTTTTGGCTTTTATTGTGTTACTTAACTGTATAAATATATATATATATGACACTATGAGCCATTTTCGATGCAAAATAAATGTAAATATAAAATGAAATAAAAATAAACAAAACAAAAGTAACAATAATGCAATGATGTCAAATATAGATATATATATATCCTTTAAAAATAATAATATCCTCAAGCAAATAAAAACATAATAATATATGACTTAACTATTAAAAATGTATAGAAAAGGTGTTTTCTCCTTCCCTTTTTTTTTTTTTTTTTGATTTTGGTTTTTTCACAGTTTTTTTTTCGATTGTATGATTGTTTAAGTTTTTGATTGTCTGACTGTTTGTTTTTTTCTCTTTTTTTTTTTTTTTGTATTATCCCCAAACAGAAGTTGTAGTATTGTTTCCCCAAACCTTTGACCATCCCAAAATGTTATTCTTATTCTTGTTATTATTGGTATCGTTTTCATTGTTAGTATTATTGGTGGTAATATTTCCGTTGTTGTTATTGTTGATGCTATCATAATTCTCATTGTTGGTATTGTTATTATCGTTGTTGGTATGGCTATTGGTTAAATCAATTGAGTCATGGTGGTGGCCCAAATATTGTTCATGTTGGTTCAAAATGGGCATACTATTCCTAGCCCCGTTATTTGCACTGGTATTCATATTATGAGTATTATTATTGCTGTTGCTATTCATTGATTCATAAAAGCTTTCGTTAACATAGTCACTTCCCAAACTGTGTCTACTGTTTCCACCATTACCGCTGCTTCCGCTATGCAAGCTATGCAT
Source organism: Magnusiomyces tetraspermus (assembly GCA_030578715.1). Classification (NCBI taxonomy): domain Eukaryota; kingdom Fungi; phylum Ascomycota; class Dipodascomycetes; order Dipodascales; family Dipodascaceae; genus Magnusiomyces; species Magnusiomyces tetraspermus. Next base: position 12,316 of record JAKTYL010000153.1, read on the forward strand.
ACTCTGCATGCTTTGCAAGCTGTGGCCGCTATGAACACTGCTTCCGCTGTTGCTGTGTTGGTGGTGCGACGGTTGGGACGGCACACACAAAGATGCGGAGGACGAGGAAGAAGGTGTTGCAGAAGCAAACAAGTGTCGAGAGGCTGGATTCGATAGCGAATTGGAAAGCGAATTGGAAAGTGCTGCTACCGATAAAGAAACAGAGCGTGAAGATGTGTGGCCGTTATTATTCTTGAGATTATTGATTGTACTATTCATGGCATTACTACTGCCCATACTCAAGTTGTTCAAAGAACCCAAATTGTTCATGTTGTAGGTACTGTTGGCGTTAGCAAAATTGCTGGGCATATTAGCAGAGTTGAAATTGATGTTATCAAAAGATGTATTTGGAAAAGAGACTCCGAACGAGCCAGGATTCGAGCGGTAGGCTCGTTTGGGTCCAATAATGCCAAATTGTTGACTTCCAACGCTTCCTTGACCTCCAATGCTACTACCTTTATTCTGCCCCAAACTCTCAGATAGTCCAGTTAAATTGACATGACTCGATGTTGGCGTGACCATATTCAGCGAATTGACATTATCCGGAAATTTTGGCAAATCGTTGCATTCGTCGTCTGGTTCATTAAGCAACGCGCTTTTGGATTTCGTGGGCGATAATGAAACCGAGCGCTTCATTGTAGGGGTATCATCATTACTACTGGTATTTTTGCTAGTATCATTAGCACTGTTAGAATTACCACTACCATCATTGTAGTTGTTGTTTTTGTTAAGAGTGTTGGAGTTGTATGATGTTAATGATAATCTAGGTCCGTTCAGCATATACTGAGACTCGTTGTTTTCAAAAAATGGTAACCCGCCAGAAACTGACACATTTCTTTGTGACGATGTTGATTTACGGTACACATTTGAATCACATCCGGTACTGTAGTCACCATAAAAGCCATCACTGGTATTACTCATACTTGCACTATTACTATTCAGATTATAGTTACTGGTATTGTTCATGTTGGTGTTGTTGTAGTTTGTGTTGTGACTGTAATTACCGTTTTCATAGGTTTCGATTGTCGAGACAGATGAAGACGAAGAAATGGGTTGTTGTCTATTGATCGACACTGGGCTATCAGTATTTCGGGAAACTGGGATTGGAATCTGGACCTGAGTCGGAAACTGCGTCTGCAACATTTGGGCCTGCGACATTTGCATTGGGATTTGCATCTGGGTCTGCGTTGTTGGAATCTGTGGTAATGAAACAAAGGGCACATGACCTGCTACACCTCCTGTTGCTCCATTCATAAACACTCCAGAGCCATTACCATTTCCAGACCCCGATCCTGGTTGAAGACTCACGCTAGATCCACTTCCGTTACCACCTTTAGTAGTACTAGTATTATTAGTAGTAGTAATCAGCGTGTTACTAGAATCAAATGGGGACTGCGATGGCGAAATCTCGGATCCTGGCATAGGTCCATAGACATCACTTGGCGACGAAGAAGAAGAAGTGTCGAGACTGCTGTTGTGGTTGTTGGAGTTGGAATATGGAGATTCTGTTAATGACAAACTTGAAAAAGAAATATCATTAGGATTCATATACTTTCCATTTCCTGTACTAACCACACCGCTATTACCATTCGCACTGTTATTCCCAGCATTGTTACTGTTGCTGCTGTTATTTCCAGTACCATTTCCATTGTTGTTGTTATTTGAGCTCAACGATACCGAACTAGCCATTGACGAAACAACAGATGATGACATAGTACCGTTACTGCTACTGCTGGTTGTCGCGAAACTGGTCAAACTTGTTGCAGACGATGGACGGAGGTGTGGTGACGAGAGGTGGGAACGGAGGGTTTGGTGGTTTGGCAACGCAACGTGATGGCTAGGCAACGCTTGGTGATTGGGAGGTAAGGTTTGATGATTCGAAAGTGTGCTTTGGTGGTGCGATGGAAGGGCATTGTGATGGTGAGAAGGAAGCGAAGGTTGATGGGACTGCTGATGATGATGGCTTTGAGGTAACAAGTCTGGGTAAGGTTGGGATGCCAAACTTGGCGCTCTTCTTAAGCCCATACTATTCATGTTCATGGAATTACCCATACTGTTCAAATTGTTCATGTTCATATTACCCCCAAAGCTGCTACTGGAATTTCCACCGGAATTGCCAAAAGAATTGTTCAAATTGTTTGAATTATTCAAATTGAGGTGGTTATCGCCAATAAGTCCGCCACTAATATGTTTCTGATGAGTATACGAGTCAACAGTGATTGACCTTTTGTCCAATTTGCCTGTACTAAACCGTGAAACATTTGCAGACATTGGGTTATCATTGTTGTTGTTGCTGTTGGTATTACCGTTACTGTTGTTTGAGTTGGTATTGTTGCTGCCGTTATATCCAATTCTTGTGGTTCCGTATCGTGGATCTAATAAAAATATTATTAAAAACAATGTTAATAAATTACCCTATTACTCACTTTTAAGTTTAGATCAAAAAAGTTTCAAAATATCAAAAGAAGCAAATCAAAAAAATCAAACAAAGAAAAATGTTTCAAACTTACCATAATTCAACGAAATTCTTCGATTAACTCCATTACCGCTTGTATTAGTACCATTCCCGCTATTAGCACTACTATTAGTAGAATTATTACTATTATTAGTCGAACTATTGTTGCTGGAATTGTTGTTGCTATTTCTTTCTTCTTGGAAACTCGAAACGCTGGAATTGAACTGTTTAATATTTCCAATACTGTTGACACCACCTTGAAAACTCTGAAAGCTTTGAACACTGCTGTTCATATTCATACTCATATTAAGATTGTTCGTACTGCTGTTACCCATATTGCCCATATTGTTTAAATTTCCATACCCATGAACTCTTTGCTGATTATGATTATGGCTATTATTATGATGATGATGCTGACCATTGTTATGGTGATTGTTGTGATGATGCTGATTATTGTTATGGTGATGAGAATGTTGGCTATGCTGAATATCACCCCGTTTGTGTGGGTACATACCACTCATACCAACATTCATTCCACTACTCATACCAGCACCACCGGCTCTTACCAGTTGTTCGTAAGCTCTATCGATAACTATTTTAAAATAAAAAAAAAAAAAAAAATGAAAAAATGTTAGCGATTGTGATCAAAAGAATGAGGGAGAAAAATGGAAAGAGCGAATGAAGAAAAGACTTACTGTTGATTTGATGATAAAATGGGACAGAAGTTGAAACCGGGAGTCCTATCTTGGATGGCTTAAAAGCTGTATTTGTATTTATTGAATTCGAGTTTGAAGTTGTTGTTGTTGTTGATGGTGATGATGATGATGTATTTAATGGTGGAAGTGGTGGAGAAGAAGCAGAAGAAGAAGGTGATGATGAAGATGTTGTTGTAGAAGCTGTTGATGTTGATAATGATGAGGATAATGGAGTGTTCGTATTGGTAGAATTTGAAGTAGCAGTGGTGGTAGCACTTTTAGTACTTGAAGATATTTTGGGAAGTGGTTTAGAATTAGCATGCAAAGTATCATTTGAATCATCATCTACAACATCATTTTGGTAATGTGTTTGATCATAATGATTATGGTGTTGTTGTTGTTGTTGTTGTTGTTGTTGTTGGTTATATTCATTCTCTTGTTGTTGGCTTGGAGGCATTGGAAGAGGGTGTACTTCTTTGGTTCCTTGTTGATTAACGCTCTGAACATTTTGAGCTTTAAGCTGTTGCTGCTGTTGCTGTTGATTTGATGAGTTTCTATACTTTGACGAAATAGCATCCAAATCTTGAAACTGAGGAATGTTTCCTCCTCCTACTCCTCCAAATGCTCCTCCAAAAGGTCCACCACCATGACTGCCCATGCCTCCAAAGGCTCCGAAAGCTGCACCACTCATACTTCCAAACATTCCTCCTCCATGAACACCACCACTACTTCCAGTAATCCCTCCAATACTACTGCTGCTTCCAGAGAAGCTGCCACCGCTCCCAGGCACTTTCACTTGAAAAATATCATGTTCATGAATCGGTTGTTGTGCTTGGCCATGTCTAGAAGATGAAGATTGAGAGGATTGATTATGTCGAGAAGAGCCTCGAGAAAAAAGGCGACTTGAGTCCATGAATGACGATGATGTGAGATGAATATATGTTAATGAGTATAAAAAGTTGAATCAAAAGTATTTAAATGAATATTTAAAATAATGAAATAATGAAGGTAGAGAAAGAAAGAAAGAAGCATAAACTGAAACCTAATTAGTTATTTAACCAATCCGAACCTAATTAGTTGAGTACTTTAGTTAAACTTCAATCCTAAATAACCAAATCAGTTAAAACCGTCAATCGAATATTTCTTTTTTATTTGAATTTAACAAATTCAAGTTTCAATCAGAAAAAACGACAAATTTATCAAAATTATTAAAGTTAATAACTATTGATAAGTTTATTAAAGATTCACTCTTGCTTTATATGTGTGTGTCGCTTACAAAAAAAAAGACAAAGAAAAGTAAGTACAAAAAGAATAAAAAAGTAACAACAATTTTTTTTCTTTGTCAATTCCACCATTCTTTTGTTAAGTCATGTGCATGTCACAGTATTTTGTCACATGATATGTTTTTTTTTTTTTCAAGATTTAACCTTCTTCACACACTAATTTTTTTAACACTCTTTTTTTTAACCTTCAACTTTAATAACTACTAATTCAGAGAATCCATCATGGCTGGCTTATTCAACACCAATCCCACGTCAAGCTCAACGTCTTCTTCTTCAACAAATGACTTGACAAACGACACGACGATATCCAATCCACCCTCCGATTCCATATCCGACATTAGTTTTTCTCCACAAGCCGACTTTCTTTCTGTTTCTTCGTGGGACAACAAAGTGCGCATCTACGAAGTGACACCACAAGGACAATCCGAAGGCAGAGCCATCTTTGAGCATCAGGCCCCTGTGCTGAGCACACGGTGGTCACCAGACGGCACAAAAGTGGTGAGCGGCGGGTGCGATAATGCTGCAAGAGTTTATGACTTGCAAACGGGTGTAGCCACGATGGTGGCGCAACACGAAAACGCAGTCAGGTCTGTGCGATTTGTCGAGATTCCAAACACGGCTGCACCAATGCTGGCGACTGCTTCTTGGGACAAGACATTGAAGTACTGGGATCTACGCCAATCGTCTGCATCAGGGACTAATCAACAACCTGTGAGTACAATTCAATTGCCGGAACGCGCGTACACAATGGACACAGCCAAGAATTTGTTGGTAGTTGGCACAGCAGAACGTCACATTTGTATCATTGATTTGAACAACCCAACCTCCATTTTCAGAACATCCGCGTCACCACTCAAATGGCAAACACGTGTAGTCGCATGTCATCCAAACGGCGACAGCTTTTCAGTAGGTTCGATCGAAGGAAGATGTGGTATCCAGTACGTTGACGCCAGTGTCAACCAAGCGTCTTCCTTTTCGTTTAAATGTCATCGCAAGACTGTCACTTCTCCGCGTAACGAAACGTTGGTGTATGCGCTCAATAGTATGTGCTACCATCCAGTGTACGGGTCGCTGTGCACGGCTGGCGCAGATGGCGGGATTAATTACTGGGACACGCAGGCTAAACACCGACTCAAAGCGTTTTCGGATGCAGGCGGAATTGTCACATCTACTGCTTTCAACAGGACTGGTAATATCTTTGCGTACGCAATTTCGTATGACTGGAGTAAAGGTTATGAAAACAATTCGCCACAGTACCCAACTCTTGTAAAGTTTCATCCCACTAATGAAGAAGATGTAAAGCCTAAGCCAAAGAGGAGGTAGTAAGGGAGAATGTAAAGTCTAATATATGTATAATTTGTATTTAACGATTTTATTTAGGAAAGAAAAAAAAAGAATGCATATTTAAAGCTATAAAAATAAAAAAGTAAATGATTTAAAAGAACATGATTTAAAAAAAAAATAAAAGAGAATTAAGAGAGAAGAAAAAAAAAAAAAAACTAGTCTTCATCCATCAAATCTTCGTTACTAGTTTCATTCAAAAGTTTGCTAGATTCACGAACAGCCGCAGTGACAGGAGCAGGAACACTGTTTGAAGAAAGACCTGGTTCGCCTGGCATCAACGAGGCCGGAGCAGCATGCGGAGAGCGTGGAGGTCTAACAGGAGTTGACGACGAAGGACTCAGGTTAGAACCAGAGTTTGAAAAGGAATTAGAAGCATTTGGAATTGGAGGTGAAGATGAGAGTGGAGATGAAGTGTTGGAGTTGGTATTATGGGTATTGATATTGTGGTTATTTGACAAAATAAAAGATCGAGGAATTGGAATATGTTGAGCAGTGGTATTAGAACTTCCGCTCATATTATTATCACTGTTAAGACCCTCATCACCACCTCTAGTCATTTCACTGTTGTTCAATCCGTTCTTTGATCTCTCATCTCCATTGATGCTACTACCAGCATTGGTATCACTCATATTTCCGCCATCACTGCCTCCATCACTACTGCTAACACTGCTGCCATTGCTCAAGTTACTGCCATTGTAATGCGGGATATCTCCCAAGTCTGCATGTCGCTTAGCCCCAATGTCTGCGTCAATGTTTCCACCTGCCGCATCGGTACTCTTGCCGGCCTGCGACAACGCATAGTCGCCGCTGTCAAAAAACTTGCGTCCTTCGCCACCCTTTAGCTTCTTCTTGAGAAGCAACTCGCTGCGTGTGGGAAGCTTGCCGTAGAGCTTGTAAAGACGTTGTTCTTGTGGAGAGAGCTTCTAAAAGAAATAAGGAATCATAATAATAAAAAGAGAATAATGATAAAAAGGGTTTGAAGATAGGTTAGTATACAGGAATAAAGAAAAGATAAGGTGGTTGAAGCAATCATTATTAACAACGTATAGACAATAGCAACATTCAGAAACAAAAATAACTTACGCTAGTATCCATCTTTTATTTTCCGTAGATAAATAAATATATATATATATCCAAATATTTATATTTATATGTATATAAATCCTAAGTAATATTTTGATTTGAATATATATATACTTATATGATCTGGATCTTTTTGGGTTTAAGTATAAAAAAAAGTGAGTGTAAGTGATGTTAGGAACTTAAACACAGGTTTCAGAAAAAAAACACAAAAGGAAGAAAAACTCTGAATTCATAGGAATTTGGACAAGTTGGGAAAAACTCGATGGCAAGCGTAATGTATGTATGTATTTACACCAGTTTGTATGTATACATGATTGGATTAGAAAATGTAATGTAAACACATGCCCATGTGTATGTGTGATCTATGGTGTCTATGAGTCTGTACTGTTTATAAACGATTGTGTTGGTCCATACTCAAAGTGGCATTTGAAGCGTTACCCTGACACAAGCCTTCACCTCGTGACATTGTATAATGTACCTATCTAGTGAGTGTAATATTTAACGCTATTAGTTTAAATACTGCTAATTGATTGGTTAAGCAGCCCGTTGAAAATCCGTACCAACGAAGAACAAACAGCGACAGGTGGGTGCACCTGTCACGACCAAGACTGTAGTCATACCGTGCTACTCAGTAATTCTGTAGTACAACCGCTCCGAGCGACACTAAGATAGTTTCATAGTCTATAAACCAATACAATCAATCAATCAAATCAGTAATTGATTGGTTTGAAATGAAAAGTCAAAAGGCAAAAGTAGCAATGGGTTCAATTTACAGATTAGGTGGCACCGTGAGAGGAATGTCAGGAGAGGTTGTAAGATCTCTGTACATTGTTTGTGTCAGACCGATAATAGAATATCGAATAGAAGTATGGGTCAGACCAACTATTGCAAGCCAGTCTCAAGCACTTGCAAAAGCACTTAACGTGGGGCTGAAAAGAATGCTAGGAGCTTTCAGAACAACACCAGTGGAAATTTTGGAAGTAGAAGCAGGGATTCTACCTGCAAAAAATAAAGCAATAAGAGTGCACTACAACCTGAACAAAAACAGCCCCATTAGAAAAAGCATCTGGGCAATCCTGGAAAAGATTCGCCTATAAATGGGAGAGTTGAATTACAAAAAACCAAAAACAAAGTGAAGGTTATAAAACTCCCATGGGAATCAGTTGGAAACCAGGGAAGAAGTCGACCTATAGATGAAATACCAAATGACGAAAGAGTCGCATCGGAGGTGCATGAAGAAAAGTTGAAGGCATTAAAACATATTATCAACAGGAGTACCAAGGAGGGGGTAAAGGATTTTGGTACAGAAAAATTGCAGACACCGGAAAGATAAACACTAAAACTAGATTTCTCAAGATAGGAGAGGTACTAAGCAGGTTAGTATAGATAGATGAGAACGCAAAATGAAAGGTTTGGCTCCTACTTTCAAAAGTTCAACATAACCAAAGAACCCTCTAAAAAAACAAAACAGAATGGCCCTTTTTTGTATATATATGAAATATTTACTCCTGCACTGTGTATACACACTTTCTTGATAATTCTTCTTGAAATTACTTTTTAAAGTCACATATTCATAATTAAATTAACAAAAATACACAACTTTTTACAAAACGTTAAAAAAAACAAAACCATGGTTCAGTAATGACCATAAATTTCTTTTCATTAATATCATAATTATTGTTTTTGGGTATTTTTTTCCATCATAATCCTTTTTTTCCCTACCATCTCATTGTCCTTAAATCAAAATTTTTCTTTTTTTAATTCAAAGCAACAGGTTCAATGTTCCAGATAGTCTCAGCGTACTCTTGGATAGCTCTGTCTGAAGAAAAGAAGCCCATCTTGGCAACAGCCGAGATACACTTCTTGTTCCAAGAGTGCTGGTCCTTGAATGCAGCATCAACTTTGTCCTGGGTCTTGAGGTACGAGTCAAAGTCATCAGACACAATGTAGTGGTCGCTGCCGTGACCAGCAATTGAGTCAATGAGACCTTGATAGATGCCGGCATCGCCAAAAGTGCCGCTGTTGATGGCGTCAAACACACGTGCAAGGTCCTTGTTCAAGTTGGGGTTGCCAAACTGGTGAGAATATCTCAAGCTGTCAACGTCCTTGGCCAAAGCACCAAACAAGAAAATGTTCTCCTTGCCAATCTCGCGAGCGATTTCAATGTTGGCACCGTCAACGGTACCAATAATCAAACCACCGTTAAGAACAAACTTCATGTTGGAGGTACCAGAGGCTTCGGTACCGGCGGTAGAAATGTGTTCGGAAATGTCAGAAGCAGGGCAGATAATCTCAGCCTTGGAAACATTGTAGTCCTCGACGAAAACAACCTTGAGCAAGTCGCCAATGTCCTTGTCGTTGTTGACGACTTGGGAAACTGCATTGATCAACTTGATAATGGTCTTGGCAGTGTAGTAACCAGGAGCAGACTTGCCGCCGAAAATGTGAACGCGAGGAAGAACCTTGGCACGCTCGGCAGGAGACATGGCCTTGAGTCTGAGGTAACGGTGAATGACACTAAAAATGTTCATCTGTTGACGCTTGTACTCGTGGATACGCTTGACCTGGACATCGAAAAGAGCGTCCAAGTTAAGCTCAACGCCAGTCTGAGACTTGACAAGAGCAGCGAGTCTAGCCTTGTTGTCGCGCTTGACCTTGGCCCACTTCTTTTGGAAAGTGTCGTTATCTCTAAACTTGAGCAAGCCCTCGAGCTTTGTCAAGTCAGTAAGGTAACCATAACCACCAAGCTTCTCAGCAATAAGAGCAGAGAGCTCGGGGTTGGCCTGGTGCAACCAACGACGGGGAGTGATACCGTTGGTAACGTTGGTGAATTTGTCAGGACCGTAAATCTTGACAAAGTCCTTGAAAATGGTGGTGCGGATGAGCTCAGAGTGGAGTTCGGCAACACCATTAACTCTGTGAGAACCAATAATGGCGAGGTAGGCCATGCGGACCTGGCGGTTAGAACCTTCCTCAATGATGGAGACGTTGCGGACAAGTTCATTGTCACCAGGGAACTTCTTGGAAACATCCTGCAAGAATCTGTAGTTGATTTCGTAGATGATTTCCAAGTGACGGGGAAGAAGATCGCCAACAAGGGAAACAGGCCACTTCTCCAAAGCCTCTTGCATGACAGTGTGGTTGGTGTAGCTAAAGGTCTTGGTGACAATGGCCCAAGCCTCGTCCCACTCCAAACCTTCACGGTCAATCAAGATACGCTGGAGTTCAGGAACAGCAAGGGTAGGATGAGTGTCGTTAAGCTGGATAGCAATCTGGTCAGAGAACTCGGTCCAGGATCTCTTGGTCTTCTTGAAACGTCTGACGATATCAGACAAGGAAGCAGCGACCCAGAAGTACTGCTGCTTAAGACGGAGCTCCTTACCAGAGTAAAAGTTGTCATTAGGATAAAGGACAGCAGAAATGGTTTCAGAACGCTGCTGCTCTTGAACAGCTTCAGAGTAATCACCCTCGTTGAACTTGGCAAAGTCAAATTCACGAGCAGGTCTAGAAGCCCAAAGACGCAAGTTGTTGACGTTTTCAGTGCCGTAACCAGGGACAGGGAAATCATAAGCAACAGCCTTGACGAGCTCACCACCTTCCCAAATGCGCTTCTGCTTGCCATCGTTGTCAGTGGTTTTGCGGACATCACCGTAAAACATGACATCAATAGCGATTTCGTTTCTGGGGATTTCCCAAGGGTTGCCAAAAGTCAGCCAGTAGTCAGGCTGCTCGACCTGGTAACCGTTCACAATCTTTTGCTTGAAAATACCGTACTGGTAACGGAGACCGTAACCCCAGCCTGGATAGTTGAGAGTTGACAACGAGTCAACAAAGCAGGCAGCCAAACGACCCAAACCACCATTACCCAAAGCAGCGTCTTGTTCCTGGTCAATCAAGTCTTCGATTCTGAAGCCAAACTCATTAACACCTTCTTTGGCGACGGGCTTGACGCCCAAGTTGAGCAAGGCGTTGTCCAAAGCTCTGCCCATCAAAAACTCGAGGGAAAGATAGTAGATACGCTTTGAATCAACAAGAGTGTGTTTCTGTTGGGTCTTGTTCCAAGCAATGACCAATCTGTCACGAATAGCTTGAGAAGCAGCCTGGTAAGCAGCCAATTCGTCGCAGTTGAAAAGCGATCTGGCAAGATTGGTTTCAACCTGACGAACAAATTCCGACTGGAACTGGGACTTTGTGGAAAACTCGCCAATGGCGTACTTCTTCCAAGTATTGCGGTATTCCAAAGGAATGGTGGAATCAATAGTCTTCAATTCCTTGGGAGTGAAACCAGTAAAGGTACGCTTGTGACGACGAATAGGGTGAATATCGTCAGTATCCTCAGCCATGGGGCTGCCGTAACCTTTGAAAATAGACATTTTTCAAAATATAAGAATTAACGGGGGAAAAACGAATTAAAGCAAAAAGAAAAAATAAAAAAAAAGGATTAGAGCAAAGTTAAAAAAAAAAAAAAGAATTGATGGTGAAAGAAAAAGAAGAAAAAAAGCATGAATTGGAGGAATTGAGATATATTTATATAACTCTTAATAACGAAATGATAGTTGCCAGGACTTAAATGATACTTGTTGTTTCTTGGTAGTATTGAGTGGTACTAATTGTTTTTGGTGATTCTTAATAAAAGAGCTTAACCATCCTTAAGACTATCTTAAATCAATCTTAAGCCAACCTTAGCCCTCTTTAAGCCCTTTTCGTCTTGAACAAAACCAAAAAAAACGAAAAAACGAAAAACTGAAATCGAAGCTCTATTTTTTCCTTCGCAAACACTTTTTCTGGACTACCCCGTCCCGAAAAACACCCCAAAAAAGTGAAAAAAATGAAAAGTCTTACCAAGTCACATTGTTTCCCGCAACTTTTCGCATGTTTGCACATACAAAAAAAGCAGGAATTGAATAAAAATAGTAATATAAAAATAGAGAATCAAAACAAACAAAAGAAACAGAATGGTGTGGGGAAATGTGTATGAAAAAGTCTCATCTATACATGGTGATTATGGATTATATAGAAAAATCATTATGGGTGATGATATATAAAAAATACGGATTAAATTCGACTTGCTTATATGCACTGACAGAGCGACAAAGAATATGATTGTGGCATTCAACAGCATATCCCGGATTTCCTTTTGCTTTTATTTTATTCTCCCATCAAGTCTATTTAAAAAGCCAGAGTGTTTATGCCTGAACGAATAGTACACCAGCCTTTGTCAAAAACAAGCCGCACTTTTCCTTATTTCTCGTGTGTGGACCCAAACAATAGAAAATCGATACCATCGAAAAGTACATACAAACACAGCGATACATACAAATGAAATACTCACTTTTTTTTATTTTTCTGCCAATTGCAACTTTCAAGATCTCAAATTTGTCCTTTTCAAAGGCGAAAAGAGGCCTAAATGAAAAAAAAAGAATTATATTTCAAGGGACCAAAGGTGAACTGCTGACATAATACTGATATTTTCGGTCCGGCTTTTCTATTTCTCAAAATGAACCAGTAAATAAAAACGAGTGTAGCAAAGGTTGAGAGTGGTGTTGTGCGGACATAGGTTGATGATACTAGATATTGCCAATGGATCGAGCATTGAGCCATCAGTGAGCCATATAAAGCGATACAGATTCAATTGCTCAAACCCCAAAATTGAATTGATATATATATATATATATATATATGCCAGTGGTCAGTCCTTCGTATGCCCAACTCTTTGTGTCTGACATCTTCAACCACTGTACAAAGAGACAGATAGATGTGTGTATTTTAGATTGGAGACCAGAAGCTTGGATATTTCTATGCAGCACTGGCACGGCTATGCAAGTGTACAGCCACACAATTACCTCATAACCCATGGTGCGTGTGTGTGTGTATTGGTGCTTGTATGTGCTTTTGTACGCCGTCTATGTATGTATGTACCCTTTTATTCACACGCCATATTTGTTGCTGGATTAAAAGTTTAAATAATGGTGCGACTGACCCCCATCGACGCTGGCTGGCTGGATTTTTCGCTTTTTTGTCACCAATGGCTTGCTTTAGCAAGCGTCGTGATAGATACATGTCGATGCTTAGGTAATAGCAATGATGTGGATTATCTTTCTGTTTGTTAAAGTGTTGGTTTTTATATATGTAATGTCTGTAACCTTCTTGATGTATTCAATATATGTATATATGCACATACTTGATATTACACACCTTAAACTCACACCAAATTCTTTTTTTGTTCCTCGGTTCACAGTTGTACTAGTTGAGTAAAGAATATAATAATTCTTCTTCTCGTACTGCTCCTAGTTCTCGTACTATTTCTACTGATTCAAATACTACAAAGTAACCCATCAACCAAACTGTTTGCTCTTTTCTGACCTTAATTAATTGGCGTCTGTCACCCAACAACAACAACAACAACAATTCCATACTATGCGTGTGTATAATAATAACTCGTATCCATCCATTGTGTCTAATGCTTGATTTCTTTTTGATTTTTTTTCAAAAAACAGTTCGATGAAAAGAATAAAGGAAATGGTGATAGGTGAGAATGTGTGTGACAGTATTTAAGGCAGGAAAGTGCTTAGTTTTTTTTGTCTTCTGGCATCTCAACAATTGGTTATGTGTTAACTGAATTGGGTAAAATACTCATGAATTGCTCAATTTTGATAAAATATATTGCGTGTGATGATGATGTGTGCGAATTGAGTGTATATATAGACATTTGTGTCGGCCGTATTAAGAATAAGCAATCACAAAGACAAAAGATTAAAGGCACAAACTGTCTTAAGAGTCGTTGATTGTTTACGTGTAATTAAGATACCTTAGATGTAATATATATATATATATATATATATATATTCACTGAAATTTCATGAATCAAACAAGTCTCAAAACACCTCTACACATTCACGCATGTATATGAGCGTATATGATGTGTGAGTGAGTGTATACATTTGTGTGTACAATTTCCTGTGTGCTAAGTTATTTATATACTTTTTCATGGCATATTGTTTGGCCGTGTGATGAGTGATATATATACAAATCAAAGATTCATCATGGTCAATCAAGAAATTCACTTTTAGATTAAAAAAAAAATACAAAAAGTAAAGTCAATTCAAGTCCTTGGATGACTCGTTTCTAAGTATACAAACCAATCAAATCCATAAAGTGAATAAAATCAATTAAACTAGGACAAATCAATTGAAATAAAGCCAACATAGAGACCAACACATTTAAAGTAGGAGAGTGGCTTTTTTTTGCAGGCCGAGAAAAGACACAAAGTCCTTTACATAATGACGATGATTCGTGAAGATAAGGTCAAGTACGGACGAAATAAGATAAAAAGAAGTGAATAAAAGGAAAAGAAGAAGTTTAAAAAGTAAACGAGCCAATAAAAAGATTAAATTAAAAAACATATAAAGCAAAATGACAAAAAAAGAAGTATTCCCAAAACAGAAAAATTTCAAACTCTGAAAGGACTGGGAAACAGAAAAGTATATAACTTTTTGTCCAGGACAGAGATCAAAATAAGATTAAGAATATTCTTATTCTCATTGCAATTGCTTTTACTGCTGAAATACTTATTGTTATAGCACTTCTTATTGTTGAAATACTATTTTTTTTTTTTCACTTGTTTTTTTGGGTCCTACATTTGAAAAATAAAAATGCCAATTCCTATTTCGGCAAATTTTTATATATTGAAACTTTAGATAGCTATATATCGGGTGAAGTTTGTATAACACAAATGTAGACAGAGATTTCAAAGACTTGGAAGATTTTTAAGATTTTTAAGACTTTTAAGATTTTCATGCTTCTTTTATAATTTTCAGGGGTTTTTTCTGTGACTCAAGGCAAGTGTTCTTCATTGTTTGGCGATGGACTGTGGTCATTACTTAGAAGACGAACAAAGAAACAAAAAGATAATAAATATATATAAGCAGTTTTGCTCACTGTTTTTTTTTTTTTTTTCAATGTTCTACTCGGAAACTTGAACTAAAAGGATCCCCTTTTCGTTATCCGTGTCACGTGGGGTTGAGTTATTCAGGTGTATTTTTTTCGTTGAAAAACCAGTCACATGATATTGATTTGGGTGTGTGGTTTGATTCAAGTACAATTGTTGCCTAAATCTTATGAGAGAGAAGTCTTGATACCATTAGCGAGTTTCTGCTAAATTTGAATCAAGCTGAACTAGATTCAGGCAAAAAATGGAGTTCCATAGATTACTTCTTTAGAGACATGAGCTTAAATTGTTACACTGTAAAAAGCACACCAGAGATGATTATTCACCGAATAGTCTTTAGAGATACAGTAGACATGATGCGATACTACTTCTGGTTAAAGTAAATATGCTTTTCTCCAGGAAAACTGTAAATTGATATAACTATCTTGAAAATAAGCTTCAAGCTATTTGGTCTTGACATGTTTTGATAACATACGTTTTCAATCTCAAATGATGTCTTTTTGCTTAAGTTTGATAATAATTATTCTCAAAGAAGCTAATATCACACGATGAGTATTGGTTACCTGATCATTCTTCATAAATACTACACAGTTTCTCTTCAATCTGTTTTGTCGACATGTGTAGCCATTACAAAGTATAAACATAAACCCCATATATCAACCTTTACCATTTACCATTCTTTTTTTCAGTTTTCAAAGCTCGTATAACCTGCGCTAGATAACTTGCATCGAGGCCATTTTCGTTCTGGTGCACTTTTCACTTTTTTTTGTTTCTTTTGCTTTTCATATACTCTCTCTACCTCCGATGGTAACAGTGTGTTGGAGAGTGTGCCCAGTAATATCGAAATCCGCAGCAAACGGCTGAACACACAATGGTGCCTTATTTCCCAATTAGGCCAGAACAATCAACTTTTTACTAACTTTGATCTAAACAATCGGTCCTCTCCAAAACAGCCTTTTCATATAAACTTGTATATATATATATACTATGGGTATTTTAAAAGACCTTGTCTGATCACAAACACCAATGCATGAATTAATTGTAGTTTATTTACTTTTTATGGTTTATGGTGTTTTATAGAAGAGCGTGACAGTGAACGTATGAATCACAAAAAGTGTCCTAACTGGGATTAATGGTGCTTTAACTGAGACTGAATGAGGGCTGTTGGAGAATTTGGTGTATATACAGTATATTATAATGTGTCGACTTTTTTTCAGTTTTCATTGATAAATTTATTCTAATACTAGACAATTATTATCCGTTTATTTTCTATTTGTATCTCTTATGACTTGCATTTGTTTTTATATTTCGTTTCAACTATAAAATAACCATCCTTTCCCTATATTTGTTTCGC
>JAKTYL010000153.1:28616-46222 GCA_030578715.1 Magnusiomyces tetraspermus
TTTTTTTTTTTTTTTTTTTTTTTTTTTTTTTTTTTTTTTTTTTTTTTTTTTTTTTTTAATTCCTAATTCTCGTAGAATTTCACTAGCCTTAATTCCATTTATTTCTTTTTCGCATTCCATAATGGACTCTGTAATCAGCAATAGCTCCGAGGTTATCAACGGAGTAGCTTTGGACTCTACAAAGTACGCCTACGAAATCCTCCACCAAAACGTCACCCTGCTAACCGTCAATGGCATTGAATACTTTTTGCTCACCGATTTCGATGCTTACTACAAATCACAAATCCTTTGGGCTTCTTTCTTGTCAATAAGAATCGGATGCTCCGCTATTGCTACAGGCTGCTTTTTTCTCTTGGTCAAAGATCGTCGTCGTCCTATCTACATTTGTAACATGATTTCTCTTATTTTAATTTTCCTTCACTCAACGCTCTTCTTGTCTGTGATTATGAGCACTCTTGGCCTCATTTCTACGTCTTTTACAAACTCTTTTGTCCTTGTCGGTGATAACTGCCGAAGAATCTCAATTGCTGCTTCGCTATTCCAAATCTGCATGACTACCTGTATCGAGGTCTCTTTTATTTTACAAGTCCGCTCAGTTTTTCCTCAAAAAACCATTTACCGAACTTTAGCCACCCTAGTAATTCTCTTGGTAGGCCTCAATGCCTCCGTCATCAACTTCCTCAACTCTTTGGTTCGAATCATTGGTGCCGTCAACGACCACTGGGTCTTGTTTGGCGACACATTTTTTGGCCGAAACCTTATTATTTTCTCCCAAATCTCATTTTTGGTTTCAGTGGTCGTGACATCTGCTGTGCTTTTTGGTAAACTGTTGTTTGCGCTCCGAATGCGAAAAGTGTTGGGGCTGCGCCAGTTTGGTGCCATGGAAATGATCTTCATCATGACCATCCAGACCATGATCTTGCCAGTTGTCATGTCCACGATTAGTTTTGCGATTACTATCTCTGCAAGCGGAAATACATACTACATGTCTGGATTCAGTATTTTCACGCCATTGCTGGTAGTGCTCTCGTTGCCAATGTCTTCTATTTGGGCTGCTTCTGCAAATGTCAGCCCTTCATCTCGTTCTGAACTCACATTCAGCAGTTTTTCTAAGCAAAAACAATGTTTATGTAAACACTCCAACAAGTATAATGGAAATGGAGGCAATAACGGTAATGGTGGCGCTAATGACTTTAATCGCTCCATTTCTTCCTACTCCAACAATGACAATAATAATCACCAAAACTCCAGTCCGTCATCGTTTATGGCAAAATTCAAAAAGGTATTCCATTCTGTCGACGCTTTTTTCATTGAAAACGGTGTCAAGTCGCTTAGCCTTGCAAACAACCAAACGCACAACAGACCTCACAATTCTAATGATATCGAATCATTAGCTGGTGAAGACGAGAAATGCGTGGCAACGACAATGTTATCTATTTCCAACATTGATAACAATAACAGAAACAACAATAGCAACAATAATGGCGGCAACAATAACAATAATAGCCGATCTAAATCAAATCCTAAAACGCCCTCAACTGTATCAATCAACAGTTTGCGAAGCGGGTCAGACTCCAGTGGTCACAATCATGGTGGGTTTAAAGGCAAGTCTGCGTACGTCAACAGCGCAGGTGTGCTGATTCTTAATCCTTCTTCTCCGACAGACACTATTGTAAACAGGTCGTCGTACGGTGAACTTTATGACAAAACTCAGGAAAACAGCAGCAATAAAAACGCTAAAAACAACTACAACAACAGTAGCAATAACAATGGTTTGGTAAGCTCGCATATTGCTGTTGATGGATCGCTTCAATATCCTGCTTCTCCAGTATCCCCAACAACTATCGCAAGCAGAAACTATTCTATGCCAAACGAGGCATATGCTAGAGATGCTAGGGATTTTGATCCTTCTTCTTCAAGGTATAACGCTCAAAGACATACTGAGTACATTGAATCTGATCTTCTTAGTTTGAATGATGACGAGAATGAAGAAGAGTACTATTTTAGAATGAAGTCAGGTGGCAACTAGTGTACTAGTGTGCTAGTATATGTGGTTGTATTAAAGTGTGTAATTGGGCTAGTGTATCGTTTGGACTAGCCTCGTTTGATACTCTTTTTGTTTGTTCGAGCCTGGCGCTCGACATTTTATTTATTTACTATTTATTATTAATTTTTTCCCTTAAGTAATTAAGTATTGTAATTTAACGAACTTTTTTTTTGATAATCAACAGTGAAATTTAACACAGTAGATCGCTATTCATTTCTGTTGCGTAGTTGTAAACATGTAGATTTCAAATGAAAACTACAGAACTATACCAATTCCTCTACTCATATTTAAACACCAGCCAAAACACATTTTTTTCATTGTTCAACGTTCATTTATTTTACTTATTTCGCTTCCAAGATTTCAATCTTTCTAAAGCTTCGTCTATAACTAGTCGTTCTATCTTGTTCTCCTATCCAACCAAGGTGCGGCTGTAAACATTCCCAGATATATTTTCATGTATTTTTCAGTACAGTAAATTTTTTTTTTCACCGTTTATAAATTTTTTTTATTCCATACATTTCCAAATACAAAACCAATCTACACACAAACGCTTGTACGTTTAAAAATACTTTGATTATATTATAATCTTATAAACAAAAACAACTTTCAACAATGGGAAAAGCTAAAAAGAAATCCGGATCCAAGGCCCACAGAAATAACCCAATTGCAAGGGGCAACAGCAACGCCAGCAAAGGCGCTTTGAATCCCAAAGAACAACAGTTTCTTGAAACTAAAGTCAAGCCGTTACTGGACACCCTTTCTGCACAAGAAATCGAGCCGCGGTCAGCTGCGCTTTCCGAAATCACACTGCTATGCGAAGACACACAATACCGTACAATGTTTTTGAAGGAAAAACTGCTGAAGATTGTGCTGGAGTTGGCCCAAAAGGAAACCAACTTGGAGGTTTTGAAGGAAGCGTATGGACTTTTGAGAAATGTGGCTATTGAAGAAGGCCATGATTCGACAGTGTTTTTGTGGAGACAAGGCGTTGTTCAAATGGCTTCTTCTAAGCTTAGTGTTGAACCATTGGAATCAGCAAACGGGTCTGAAACTAAGCCTGGAACAAACGATGAGCTTTTGGAAAATATCATTTCTCTTTTTACTGCCATGGCAACATCTTCTTCTGATATCTTTGACAGCATTGAAGAGCAAATTGGTGCTCCTTTTGCTGCTTGCCTGACCTCAATTATCCTCGGATACTCATCTAAAAAGGTCACTGCATCATTATTCTCAGTCGCCTGCGAGGCTGCTTACACCTTCAGCGAAGACAACCCAAATTTTTTGGAACACATGTCTAGTCTTCCATTAAATATCATTCTTAGCGAGTCATTGAAATACCCAACACTAGGAATTGTATACCTCAACGGTTTGAAATACCATTCCGTTTGCATGGAGCTCGAAAAGCCCAATGGACAGGACCTCAACGCTCTTGCGCCTCACGTTTTTGAAATTGTCAAAACTCTTGATTCATTCATCAGCACTACAGATATTGCCCAAGTCTTGCAAGACCTCAAGCCTGAGGCTATGAACGTTGATGCCCCTGCTGATGGAGAGTCTGTCGATCCTACCAAGACTGTTGCTGCTGTGTACAAACGTGTCATGAAGAGCAAGAGTCTTGCAGAGGGACTCCAAGTTTCAATTGAGATTCTGACTGCTATTGCCGAAACTATTTCCCTTGATCCTAAGAAGCAACGAGAACTTGCTGACAATGCCAGCAAACAGACTGCCGAAAACAGTGAAATACCCGACGCAGAAGATGATGAAGACATGTTTATTCGTAAACCAAGACCACAGACAGAAGTTGAAGAAACTGAAGCATCCATTTTGTTTGACAGCAACGCTTCTTTAGAACCCACATTCAAGTACATTCAAAGCAATGTTGTTCCAACACTCGTCAAAATCCTTCCTTTCAACGACTACGTTTCTCGCAGCTTGGCTGCCCTCAACAACGTTTCCTGGGCTTTGGAAGCATACCCCCAGTACGCCGAAGCTTGGAAATCTCAAAGCCAGGAACTTTGGACCGACCTTCTTCCTCGCGTCACCAGCACTGGCCCAGGCCATCTTGTTGAAATCGAAAGCATAAACTCTGCGTTGGGTATTCTCTGGGCCGTTGCCAGTTTCTACAACGGCGACGTGCCAATCTCGCTCGAGCAGCTCAATTTCCTCATTTCGCAATCGGAGACCGTATCCCAGCTGTATCCTGCCGAAGAAGCTACCCAACACTACACAAAACTCATTGGTTTTTTCGCATGTCTCGCAAAGCACCAAAGCCCTAATCGTTTGGAAATCACGCGCAGGGTGGCAGAATACTACCTTACCATTTTGAGCGTTGTTTCCACCAGTCCAAAGCCTATCAACGGAATCACTGAAGAGACCGCTATTGACACACTTGACGCTATCTTTGACGTCTTTGGCGACGGCGAGTTTAGCTACGACGAGCCAGTTTATGTGCAAGATAAGATTAATGACAAGCTGAAAAAATTGTTACCACAACTTAGAAATAAGTTCAAGAGAATCAGCAAAGTCACTAGATATATTCTTAGACAAAGAGCTATTGAGTCTACAATGACGCTGGCTAGTTTCATTGATTACAAAACTTCTGAACGCAATAATTAAATGTTTTTATTTTTTCTTGGGATTATGTTATATAGATTCAAAATATAAACAAACGATACACTATTATTATTTTTCTAGTTAAAATTATTATTTATTAGTTTATACAAGTTATTAATTTCTTATTTCTTTTTTTTCACATTTTGAGTAATGACAACACTGTACAAATTCCAATGTCTATAACAGCCTGCTGAATAACAATCCAAGCAGCAGCATACAACAGTTTTGGCGAAAAAACTGTCCAAATAAACAAATGATCTTTCAGAACAATACACGCGCCCAGGATTCCAACCAACTCTGCTGAAAAGAAGACTTGACAAATGACAAGTCTCAATGTAATGACGTCTTGAGAACCTAGCGAAATGATATTGTCGCTGTTGGTGTTATTCAGCTCATCTGAGCTTTGCTTCTTTGCTTCGCTTTCTTCCTTTTTCTTTTCAATGTGTTTACCCTTAGATCTAGAATTCTCCTTTGTGTTTTTAGAGATTGACTCGTTTGAGTCTTGTTCTTCTTTCTTGACAGGATCAAAGTATGTGGCGTAGGCTTTCATGATTTCTAACCGCACCTCGTCTTCCATCAAAATCGAAACAGCAGTTGTGGACCAGTACAAAGGCCCAGCCCAGTTTCCAATGAATGTCAAAAGTCCGACAGCCACAATATTGTACGTCGACAACCCGTTGTATGCATTTGACAAATCAATAGACGCAAGCGAGTTGGAGTTGCCCATCGCGAAAAACGAAACATGCTGCATGAAAAGAATGGTTATCGAAAGAGCAGCCATCACTCTGATGATTCCAACTTCAGAAGACTCGTTGACCATTTTCTGGCTGCGTCGCTGGGCAAACCGAATAAAACTGCGGCTGGTAGTTTTGACAAGGAATGTGCGAAGCATATTAAAAAAAATAAACAGCGGAATGTTCTTGGTCTTGGTTTGCATGACAAAAAAGAGTTCAATGAAAATGGCCATGTTGGTGATGGATTTGGATACTTTTAATGTGGTATCTTGCTTGGTATAATACTGACGAGGGTCGTCCGACAAAACAACATTTGACAATTCGTACAATAAGCCTACAGCAATGATGGCCATACTGAGTCGAGCATAGCTAATAAGTTTAAACGGATCTTCTTCAAAAGCTTTGGCATCGTAGGCAACAAGCATTTTGACAATCTTGGGTACATTTTCGCCAGACTGGCATGCCATGCTGATTTTGAAGGCAATTGAAGACACAGTAGTAGCAAACGACAAGACGAACCCGGTGAACCCGTTCACACGAACAAAAGTTCCTTTCCATAGTCTATCAAAGATTGATCCATAGTAAATAAACACCAAAAGCCATAACCATGCACAGTAATCGGGAGACGACAAAAAAGAAGCAATGTCAGGACTTCCAGCATACTTTTGACCCGTTTGATTCCAGCTTCGAATAATTCTAACAAGCACTAAACTAATCACCCAGTCAAATCCGTCTGTGAATTTACGTCTCGCTGTAAGAATATAAAGCCACGAAATCCAACCAGTGGCTCCCCAGTACCAGAAATGGTGTTCTTCCTCAACTAACGAGGAACCGAACATGGATGCTGAGTAAAGACCAGCGATTCCGAGTAAAACTAACCAAATCAAAGGAGATGATTTAAGTACCTTCCAGGAAATGACAATAGCACCAATGAACGAAACCAAAGCAAACACAAAACCTAGCTTCATCAAATCTAGCTTGTAATTGCTAGAAGCTTTAGAAAGAAGATCTTGAACATTTTCCAAGTACTTAAAGACAAAGTCTTCAAAATGATTGTATTCTATAAACTCAGTTCCTGCTTCATGTTCCTTTGATATTTCAGTGATTGACCACCACATACATTTGAGCTTTTCGATTTCTGGAAAGTCTTCGAAATCCGTTTGCGATTCACAAAACATTTGATCGTCAGCAGAAATCTCCATGAACCCAGGATAACTCTTGTCAAGAATGTTTGTAATTTGGTATGCATTTTGTTTCATTACGCTCCATTTGTCGGCATCAGCTGGCCAAAGCTCTAAAGTTTCTCGAAGTACAATGCCGAGCGAGTTGAGAGGAATTGGGAAATTCAAAAGTGAAGCAAAAGTTGGAACCATGTCGGATTGAGAAATCTTCCTGTAAAACGAATAATCAGGGTTGGGAGGTAGTGGTGCTTCAGTAGATGCCAACTTTTCGGAAGAAAGCTGTTGAAACTTTTTGGAAAACAAAATAGAAGCAGCCGAAGTTTCGCCAGGCGAAGAACCTCCATGGTTTCCAGCTTCGTTCATACCGTGGTCTCCAACCACAACCAAAAGGGTATCATCAGACATGTTGGTATACAATTTTTCAATAATAGAATCCATTTCTTGCTGTTTGCCAGGCATAAAAACGCTGTTTGGCCCGCTCTTGTGGCCAATATGGTCAAGACCAAGGTAGTGCAAAATCAACACATCCCAATTACTTTTGACGTCTTCTGGGGATTCTGCTGTGAATTGGGATAACTGTGTATCAATATGGCGGGTCACGTTGTTGTCGACTTCTGTAAAATCTGCGACAAAAAAAGACGCAGTTCCGTCGGTAGTGTTGAACATGTTTGGAAAAAGCTTGATCCAGGTATCATCGCCAAACATGTTTATGATTTTGCCATTGGAAACCAGCTGAGAAACCCAACTATCCTGGCCTGCCAAAGTGGAAGACGTGTCACCTTCAGCAATATTCAAAATAGCGTCTAAAAAGTTTGGTGTAGATCCGGTTGTGAGCCCTTTGATTCTCGGCAGAGTGACTGTTGGCGGCGTTGAAAAGGCCGTAAACCCAAGAGCTGTTTGGTTTCTGATCGACGAGTGAATAAATGGCATAGAAGAATCTGTAGAAAATGCGAAATCGGAACGGAAGGCGTCAATGACCATGAATATGAGCTTGTTGAATGGAGGTTCTGGAAAGCTTTCTGAAGGGTATGGCATAAACGTGGCTTGACCAGTCAAAATGATCTTCTTCGGGAAAAAGCCTTGAACGAAAAAGGTCAAACCGGCCAATTGAAGCACCAGGACAAGGATTATGCTGAACCATCTTAGCAGTAAAGACATTTTTGTAAGATTTGAATAAAAAGGTTATAGATATGCAGGTTATAGGTTAATAATACAATATATGATGGTATAATTTATTCGTATTGATATATGAAAGTATATGAGTTGAAATTAAAAGATCTTAAAACCAATTGATTGAAGAGTATAACTACAGGCGAACCCTCTTGGAGGGAAGTTTTGAAAGATTTGGGAAAAAGAAGAACAGGTAAAAAAAAAACAAAAACAATAGCTGGTGAATTTTCAATTTTCAAGAATTAAACACGAATCACAAGCCCTAACCCAGCTCACGCCGCGCCTCGAACTCCTGATTCGTAAAACGTGCGGAGAGGAGAAGGTAGTAAGCAGTATTGGGAATGTAAGTTACTGAATATGATACTATATACATATTTGGAAATAAACTACAAGTAGAAAATGGTAATAGTTCACTCCAATCGTACTTTACTTGGACCAGACCAAGCTAAACCAAGCCGGGTACATCATTTGATGAATAGACACAGACACATGAAGTTGAGGAGAGAGATCGCCCAAAGTAAGACTGCCTATCCTTGAGTTTTAAGCATGATTTTATTCTGAAAGTTTAAAGTTCCAGTAATAATACTTGTTTGTTCTTGATTTCAACACTTGATTGCGAAAGAATATAATAAAAGCTATTAACTAGCCTCAGGATTAGCATTGACAAGCCACTTAAACATGTATATTTTTTGACTAAAAAGTTTAAAAATGTCAAATACGAGCAAATTATTACATTCAATAGTTTTATTTTTAATTCAAAGCCCATGATACCTAAGCCTTCCAACTATTCAAAAGTCTCAATTCTGATACACTTACTTGTAAACAGTTGAATGCATGGCTGACGATAAAGTCTGAACAAATGACTAACGCCGCACGTATATGTATTAGGGTTTAAATTTTTTTATTTTCAAAAAATTTTTTTGTTACTGATTAACTCCAAGTTTATTTTTTTTTTATTTTCATATATATACTTGTTTCAAAGCAAACAAATATAAATATACCACCATATCGCCACTAGATTATTGTTGTTGATACAAAAACCAGCCAAAATGCCTTCTAATCACCAGAAAGATAAACCCTGGGACGACGGAACCGTCGACAAGTGGCACATTGAAGAGTTTAAAGAGGAAGACAACAAAGGCGGAACTTTTGCTGAAGAGAGTAATTTCGTAACATTATTTCCCAAATACCGAGAAGCTTACATTCAGCAGATATGGCCAGAAGTTGAAAAGGAGTTGAACAAAATCGTATGTTGATATGGATCAAAACTTGTTAGGTTTTTTTATTTATATATGTATTATCTTTTGAGTTAATTTCGACAGATTCTAACTTGCTTTTGTTTTATTTTGATTTAGGGAATTGCATGTGAATTAGATTTAGTGGAAGGACAAATGCTCGTCAAGACTACCAGAAAGACCTACGATCCCTCATCTATTTTGAGTGCTAGAGATTTGATCAAATTGCTTGCACGAAGTGTTCCTTTTGAACAGGCCAAAAAGATTTTACAAGACGACATTGCATGCGACGTTATCAAGATCAACGGCGTTGTTTCCAACAAGGACCGATTTGCTAAGCGTCGCCAGCGTTTAGTTGGCCCCGAAGGAAGTACCCAAAAGGCCCTTGAGTTGTTGACCAACTGCTACATTTTGGTCCAAGGAAACACGGTTGCGGTCATGGGACCATATAAAGGTTTGAAGGAAGTGCGAAGGGTTGTGGAGGACTGTATGAAAAACATTCACCCCATCTACCACATCAAGGAGCTCATGATTAAGCGTAAGCTTGCTCAAAAACCTGAGCTTGCCAACGAAGACT
This sequence comes from Magnusiomyces tetraspermus, assembly GCA_030578715.1. Taxonomy (NCBI): domain Eukaryota; kingdom Fungi; phylum Ascomycota; class Dipodascomycetes; order Dipodascales; family Dipodascaceae; genus Magnusiomyces; species Magnusiomyces tetraspermus. Next base: position 38,174 of record JAKTYL010000153.1, read on the forward strand.
GGAGCCGGTTTTTGCCACAGTTTAAGAAGCGCAATGTTGCGCGCAAGAAACCCAAGAATGTCAAGGAGAAGAAGGCATACACACCATTCCCACCTGCACCCATGCCACGCAAGGTCGATTTGGAGATCGAGTCCGGAGAATACTTTTTGTCAAATGCTGAGAAGCAAAAGAAAAAGATGGAAATGAAGAAGGAAGAAAGTCTGAAGAAGAAGGAAGCCAAAGAGGCGGAAAAAGAAAAGGATTTCGTGCCGCCTGAGGAACAAGAGTACAAAAAGAAAAAGTCTAGCAAAAGAAGCCGTGATGATGATGGTGAAAAGGGATCTAGCAAAAAGAAAATCAAGGCTTAAATTTAGCTGAAAATAAATGAAAAAGAAAAAGAATCTTTTTTTTTGTTTTAATTGTCAATGAATGTTTCCTATTGTTTGTAAAATTATTATTACTGTTAATATTATTTTTTGATTTTTTGATTTTGAAAAAAGGGAGGTGGAGATGGTTTAACAAGTAATTCCATAGAACTAATCATTTTACCACATATTTTATCATGAAATACTTTTAAATTCACTCAAATTTCTCAAGGCATAATTGTAAATTGACCGTTTTCAGATTCTCGAAAACCAGCCATGTGATGTCATGTGACATTAAAATATTTTTTTTTTACTTTTTGGGCTGACAAACTTTTTTTTTTTTTTTTTTTACAATTCATCATTTATACCTTTTTTTGAATTTAACATTTTTTTTTTTAAAAATATATCAAGCTTATACAAAGTATCAACTCAGGAAGTCAATACCAGAGAATCAATAGTAATAATTAAATAATAATTTATTCACTCAGATCCTCAAGTGTAGCCGTCATTTAAAAATGTCTAGCAACACATCAACTACCGAACCACCTACAACTTCTACACCATCCAGCAGCAGCAGCGATGAGAAACTTCCACCCACAATCTTCTGTATTGGTATGGCAGGCTCTGGCAAGACCACATTCATGCAACGCCTGAACTCGCACATCCACAGCGAAGGCAACCGCCCATACGTCATCAACCTTGATCCAGCCGTTTTGAAGGTTCCTTTTGGCACCAACATTGATATCCGCGACTCTGTCAACTACCGCAAAGTCATGGAGCAGTACAATCTTGGACCCAACGGAGCCATCATGACCTCTTTGAACCTGTTTGCCACCAAAATAGACCAGGTCCTTGGAATTGCCGAAAAGCGGGCTAGTGCTGGCACAATCAGCAACATTATTGTGGACACGCCCGGCCAGATTGAGTGCTTTATTTGGTCAGCTTCTGGCGCCATTGTGACTGACGCTTTTGCATCTGCGTTTCCAACAATGATTGCATACATTGTCGACACTCCTCGTTCTGCGTCGCCAACCACGTTCATGTCCAACATGCTCTACGCGTGCTCCATTCTGTACAAAACAAAGCTGCCCATGATTATCGTGTTTAACAAAACGGACGCTAAAGATGCGTCGTTTGCAAAAGAATGGATGACCAACTTTGAAGCCTTCCAAGCAGCATTGATGACTGACGATTACTTGAACGGCGACGAAAGTGGTGGAGGAAGTGGATACATGGCGTCACTCATGAACAGCATGTCGCTAGTGTTGGAAGAGTTTTACAATCATTTAGAAGTTGTTCCAGTGTCGTCATACACTGGCGATGGGTTTGATGAGTTTTTAAAGGCTGTTGATAGAAAAGTGGAAGAGTATAACCAAGATTATAAAGCTGAGCGCGAAAAGGTGTTGAAAGAACGAGAAGTGTCTGCTAAAGAACGCAAGGCTGCTGACTTGACTAGATTGCTGAACGACATGGGCCTTGAAAAAGACAAGAAGAGCGGTGAAACTGGAGCAGATGGTAAAAGCAAGAAAGAGACAACAAAGAAGCAAGGTGGTGTTGTTGCAGATAGCATTTCAGATGTTGAAGATGATGAAGAGGACGACGTGGATCCTGATGACTATGAAGACGATTTGTCGAGCAGATTTAGAGAAGGACCAGCACATTTGGGAGGATCTGGTGGCGGTAGCGGTGTGCAAAATGAGTTTTTTGCAGGCCGTGATTATGGCTATGGAAATAGACAAGGCGATATCAACGATGAGTCTGATCAAGGGCTTCAGCAGCGATACCAAGACGCTTTGAAAGCGACGGCTCGAAGTGACGATGACGAGAGAATTGAGCGCATGTTGAAAGAACTGGGAAAGTCAAAATGATAAACTAAAAAAAAAAAAAAAAAAAAAAAAAAAAAAAAAAAAAAAAAAAAAAAAAAAAAAAAAAAAAAAAAAAAAAAAAGAATAACAAAAAGTAAAACAAAGTTAAAAAAAGAAAGAAAAAGAGTTTTGAATTAACTTGGTAATATATATAGATGTATTTTAATTATTATTATTATTTTCCTAGTCAAAAATGTTTATTTTATTTCATTTTACTTTTCCCTAACCTATATGCAAAAAACAACAACAAAAAAACTACCGTTTTATATATATGTATTGTATAAAATTGATGTTATTTCAATCATTTTTTTTTTTTTTTAAATTTCATTTTTGCCTTTGTTGGATTGAACCGAGTTTTTACCTTTACTATTGCTGGTATCCTTGTTTCCTCCAACTTCCAAATTTTGTTCTTCTTGGCTTTCAACACCTCGTTTTGAACCAGCTTCAGTGGCTTTAGCATCTCCCTTGACATCTTGCTTGATTTCCTTGACATCTTCCATGGCTCCTTTAGTATTCTCTCTGGTTGCCTTAGTATCCTTTACTGGTTTCTTGACTCCAACTTTTGACTCATTTTCGGAACCACTGTTGTCGTCGCTACCGGCTTTCAAAACGGTTTCCTTGTCAACAGCTGAATCAACCTCTTTATCTTTACCAGCTTTAGAATCCAAAACATTACCAGAACCAGCGCCAGCACTCGCAACATTTCCACTTCCACTACCAACAACATCACCGCTCTTGATACCAGTTCCCATCACATAAGGCTCTGCACCTTTTCCAAACACCAAGTGCGGCTTGCGTTCTGCCAAATCCAACACCGTTTTCGCAAACTCAGAGTTACACCACGCAAACCAGGATCTGGTGAACGAGTGCGGCAAGTCCACATTCACACTCTCATGCATCAATCCCAACCCAGACGTCGAACCTTTGACCAACTCCAGCGCTGCTTCGATCTCGGTATCGTTGTTGCTCGTGCGGATCGCGAGCAGCTGGCTCATGGGCCACGCAAACCGGGTACCAATATGTGGCCCGCCAACACCTTCAAAGAACTGGCCTTTGAGGTAGTACGGGTTACCTTCTTTGGACAAAATCATGCGGCGCGTGTTTTGGTAAATCTCGTCAGTGTTGGACACGAACCCCATATCGGGCAACGACAACAATGACGGCGTGTTGGCGTCGTCCATAATCGAAATGCTGCCAAAACCATCGACTTCGTACGCAAAAACCTTGCCAAAAACAGGGTGCTGGTACGTGCCGTGCTCGTAAATGCCGCGCTCGATTTCGTCGCCCAACGATTTCAGCTGCTTGACCAAATCGTTGTGGTTTAAAGTCTCCAAGAGTTTAGCCGTGCGCTTGAGCTCAACTGACATGAACGCGTTGCCTGGAATGAAAAACTGGTAAATCGTAGCGTCGTCAGAGGGTCTAAATGCTGATCTAATCAACGAAGTGCCGCCATTGACGGGATTTCCTGCACCTGCCAAGTTGAGCGTTTCTGTGCCAGTGTTTGTGTTTCTTCTGAAAACATAGTAGTTTGGCAGCTTGTGACCAGTTTGGCTAAAAGTAGGAGTGGCTTGTTCTTGCAACACTCGCAACAGCCTGGAAAGGGCATTGAGCCACGAGGGCGTCACAAACGACGAGTCGCCCGTGTCTTTGTAGTACAAGTTGCCGATTGCCAAAAAGGAAGCCAAGCTGTCAATCTCGTACTTGCATTCAAATACAATGTTGAGGTTCACGCGAGGAAACACGGCATCGTTTTCGTTGTTGAACTTGAAATCGATGCCAGACTGGGGAGGAGGCTGGAAAGCGTTGCAGTACGGATGTGAAAGCACGAAATCACTTTGGGTGTTGATGAGACCAAGAATGAGTTTTTTAATTTTGGGGTCAGATTTGGCCAATGGAGAGTAGATCTGGACTTGTTTGTGAGCGTCTCTAAGCCAAAGAGCGTTAATGTCGCCAGTAACAATAAAAGATTGAGGATCTGAACCGTTGTGATGCCAAAGAACTGTAGTGTCCAAAGTGTTTGGAAAACAGTTTTCAAACAATCTAGCAAGATCAGGATCAGTAAGACGAGCATTCATATCGCCAATGACTTTCTCAACCGAGTCTGCTGAAAAAGTTCTGCATTGCTCAGTGGGTCTTTGGAAAGGAAGCTGTAGATGGCCGTTACTCAGTGGAGAGTGGATAGACGAGGAATAGTGCGCGTAATCAGGACAGTTGACGTGGCTTTTGGAAGAAGGAGAGAATGGGTTGCCACGGAGGTTACGATCGTTTTGTTCTTTTCCAAGGGCCAACAGCCGCTCAAGCTGCTTGTCACGAAGCGCCTTTGGCGAAAGCACTGGATAGCCTTGGTCGTTTTTATCTCTATAATCTTTAGCATTTAAACGTGGAAGAGCCTTTTGATGAGGTTCCAAATTGACTGCGTCGTATGAATAGCCTGCTCGTTCAGCTTGGGCTTCAAGAGCAGAATAAGAAGATGAGGAAGATGATGAAAACCAGTTGGTTTTGTAGAGAATGAACAAAGTCAGAATTGAGAGAATTGCGACTAGTTGGCGGTTTGATTGGATCCTTCGCAGGACGTATGCTGCAGAGGGAAAAGATCCTGGCCGAGCCCGATTGGTGTTTGGTGGAGGTAGCATTGAAAAAAATAATTCAAAAAAAAAAAAAAAAAAAAAAAAGAAAATCTTTAATTTGTTTTTAACAGCTTATGGTATTGATTTGGTTAGGTATGACTAATATATATATATATATATATATATATATATACAGGGTATCGTTGTCTTTATTCTTTATATATCTTGAATTTATAAAAAGAAGATGCAAAAATATCAAAAATTGGGTATTTAGAATGAAATCCTCGAGGAGTTCACAAGATATGACAAATTAGAAAGTAAAACGTATACAACAAGGTATAATTTTTTAAATGTTTTAAATGTTTTAGTCGTCTGATTGATGAAGGTTTTGATGAGAGAGAATGGCTGAACTGTTGGAGAAGAGGGCGTCGGGTTAGGGTTTCAATTATTTAGAAGGAGCCGCTGAATATTTGTCTCTGTTTGATTTTTTCTGCTTATTTCCCTTAAAAATGCACTATGCAGTGCGATAAAAATCACAAACAGCGAAATAATTCTAATATACTTAAAAGAAGTGTTGGAATCGTAAGCTAAGGATATATATGGTATACACTCTGAAGCTGAGTGACTACAGCGTTGAGAGAGTCAAGTGCTTATTCTGCATACATGTGACACGCTTAAAAATTAAAGTGGGATTTAGTGTGTAGATGACAAGGCTGGAAATTAGGAGTGACATCATCAGTTTGTAACCAGATGCAAGGTCCGTGGTGAAAAGCATGTGACGTCCAGAGTGGGACGCCAGTGTGGTTGGTCATGTGGTTTGGACGTGACAAAAGACGGATTTGAAGTTGTTACACAAAGTCCGACATTTTGTCATGACAGCATTACCCCGGATTTCGGGCTTCGCTGTGTTTTATTGTGAAACCAGTGCGACGGACGGACGTTGCTGGCCGTTTTGTTCGTCATACTTGTTTTTATTTTGTATTTTTTTTTTTTTTTAGACTTTTTCGTAGACCCATTGTACGCTTTTACCGCTGATCCATCTTTCTTTTACCGTTCCGAGATATTTTCTATATTTCCTTCGTTCCTTAGACACGCTTTGTAATCATTGGTATATGAGTCATCATGGGAATATGACAAAGCAGCTAATAACGAGCAATATGTCCATGTGTAATCTTTTCTTCAAATTTCCGTATAATGCTTGGCTTTAGGCTTTATGCACATCAGTCGGAGTCGTTAAACGATTTTGCTGTCTCTTGATAATCACAGGCTTCAGGGATTCAAGAATACACTGCTAAATGTACCGAATTGCAGGAAATGCTTATCTAAGACAAATAAAGTGACATAATCTTTACGCCATTTCTTAGTCATTTTGCAAATTTCAATAAACACGAACTGCCAAAATCCACGAAAAAAAAAGGTTTTTGCTCAAGAGTCAAGCCAAGGCCTCACACACGTTGTTTTACTTATCGTCCGACGAGTCTGCTAATATAGGCTGAGGCTCACATGTTCCTCAGCCGATTGCTCGGTACTTTTTTAGTTGACTGAACACAGAGACATCACTAGCTATTGCTTATCGGGAGCTAGCTTGAGTATCAAAAGCGAGCTTGTTTAGTCAGCTCTCCTCCTGGCCGTACCAAAACTCAGTTCGAGGCAATGGCGTGACGTAGGCTGTGATCAGGACATGTGACAGTCAGATGACACAGCGCTCTACCGATACGGATTAAAAAACACATGCGGAAGTCGACATGCGCTGAGTTTCAGGGCCGAGGTGAGCGTGCTTGGAATTGCCGTGGCTGACTTGTGGCCTTTTTTCAGCCTCTTTGCCAAAAATCCAATCAAATCCAGTCCCCGGCAATTGGCTCAAAGGAAAAACCGTGTCACCCACCTCGCGCTGCTTTTCTTTTTTTCCGGTTTCATGAAAATATGATGCACATACATACATCGCCTTCCTTGTGCGCGTTCCCAGGTTTTAACAACACTTTTAATTTTTTTTTTTTTTACCAAATTTGCGTCTTTTGTGGGGTAGCAGCCTCGTCATTCCCGGATATTGTATAAATACCTCCAAGTTCCTCAATTCTTTCCGGTTCTTATCCTGAAATATTAGTCTATTTATTCTCCTTTTTTTACTTATTCTACTCTCTTTCAAAACCTCCTTTTCCAGCACTTTTACAACACTTTTACAACACTTGCGCACCGCTTGTTTCACACCCTTCACAATGCAAAAATCAGCCATTTCCAACTTCTTCAAGGCCACTACACGTGCTGCCTCCAGTTCAGCTACTCAGGCTTCCAACAGATCTGCTGCTGCCGTCGCTGCAACTTCTCCATGGTCTTCCAGCTCTTCTGCTGGCAACAAACAAGTCATGAGAATGCGAATCCGCGTCAACTGTGCTGGCATTGTACAAACTTCCCACCTTTCCTCCTCCTCCTCCTCCTCTTCCTCCTCCGCACCCTCTCCTGCTTTCAATGTTGCACGATTCATCCATACTTCTCGTAACGTGCCACGTGCAGACCAATCCTTCCACCAGGCTGTCTCATTTTCGTCATTTAGCCCTGAAGTCCATGCCCACCAAGGCACTGTCTCTGTTGCCGGATCAAACATTTCGTACGAATCTATTGTTGCTGAAGACGTTTCTTCCAATACTACTCAAAAACTCGACGAGTTCCATGTCGGCCAAGTCTTTGGCCCTTCTGATGCCACTGTTTCCAAGGCATAAAAGAAAATGAAAAAAAAAAAAAAAAAAAAACTGCCACACACACACAAACACGCAAAAATTCATCCCTTGCAAAAAATATGGATCAATTATTAGCCAATCACTATTCTTACGATTATCACGACTCTTTCTAATCTCGGACAAGAATAAACTCTTGCATTTTTTTTTTTACTATTCTTGTTTTGCTTATGATTTTCATGACTTTTTTTTTTTTTTTTTTTTTGCCATGCCATTTCAGACATGTGCTATTATATCTTTTATTATGTATTTATGATTATGGTTTTGTTGCACTATTTTCAAATAAATTTGTGATTTTATCGTTTTTATTTAGTTTATGTTTTTTAAAAAATACAAATATATATGATCAAATATGTGTTTTTCTCAATAAAAGTAGGCTTTTTTTTTCCATCATTTCCGTGAGCATATATCAAGGTAGTCATGGATAATGGAGACATTTGGTCAGACCATTTACATAGAACCACCAACTTGAAGCTGTTAACTGGGCGCTATTTTACAAGAGTCGTTGAAATCTCTTTTTTTTTTTTTTTTTTTTTTAATG
>JAKTYL010000154.1:0-45841 GCA_030578715.1 Magnusiomyces tetraspermus
AAAAAAAAAAAAAAAAAAACCTTGAGGAATAAACATATTGTCAACAATAGTGATTCAAATAAACAAAATAAATGTAAACTACTGAAAATTTACAAACCATCAAAACTGTCATTGACTTGTTCATCTGGCTGCAAACGTTGAACAATTTACACTTGTTTTTTAATTACAAATAGAAAAACATTCTCTAAAGATATTTTACTAAAATAAAATGTACGGTCGTGAAAATAATTACAAGCAATAATAAAAGGTGACTTACAAAAGCGGAGGACCAAAGGGGTGGAAAGCAAAACGTAGTAATGTCATCAACAGCTCCAGAGCTTCATCAGGAACAATTGTAGAAGTAGGGAGAAGGAGAGGGATAGGAATAAAGATAGTCGGGCTGCGCATTCAGAAAAGCATTGGTAAACAAATTGTAAACATTAATAAACATCTAAAATTTTGGCAAACACTAATGAACGCTCGAGAACGTTATGGAGCTTTAATGAGAAATAAATGTTACTGAAAACTATGTAGCAAACCCTGAAAAAAAAAAAAAAAAAATATTTGACGCTGGAAATTAGCAGTGAACGTTATTCAGTCACTTTGTAAATTGATTTGTGTTTGACGCTGTCTCAACGTTGTCAAACGCTATGCTTTCTTGTCACAAAAGCGTTTTACGTTTTAATGCTCAAGAGTTCAAGAGTTCAATTTTCACACGCTCAAAAGTTTCTCTTCTTTCAACAGCTTTAAACTCAGTCTGAGCGTGAATTAAAATGCATTTTCATCTTGGATCAATTGGTATGACCTTGACTCAAAATAGAGCTGGCAAGCACTCATCCTTACAATTGTTTCTTCACCTTCTTTTCTTTCTTTCTGTAATTACTGTATTTGTTATAACTTTACTTGTACATCGACAAAGTCGACTGGTATCTTTCTCTTTTTTAGTAATATTTAAACAAATTTCTCGTTTCCTTTATTCCAAATCTTTGCCTGCTACCTTTTCAACTAAACTTTTCGTCTAGACAATAGGAACAAAACAAATGTAATAAAGCCAAAAAGTTTTAGCAGAAAAATTAAAATAGGAGAATTGTTAAATTAGAATTGTGTACATAAATTATTATTATTATTATTATTTTCAAGTTCAACAGTTTCGGAGGTCTTTTTGCTTGTGAAACTGTCACACTAACAAGCCGAAACTAGGTAACATAACTAGGCTCATTACTATTCTTCTCATTGTTACCATCCTTCTCGTCTTTTTAATGTACATGATTGTTTTTCTGCAATCACAATAAGCTTCGCGGGGCAGTGGGTACACCTTTAAATTGTTCTTTTTCTTTTCGGTCCATTGGCTTTTCTTCTTCCTTCATTTTGCCACTTGGTGATCCACTGTTTTTCATATCATGTTCTTTAACGTCAGGCTTTGTTGTTCTGTGTTCCACTTCAATTGTTCCACTTACTTTCAACTTTCTAGCCAACTGGCTAACAAGTTGTTCAAAATAAGAACTGGTATTGGCGATGAATTCAGTCGATGTATTTGATTGTTTAGGCTGTAGGCCATCAACATCTTCACTGCCAAACAATCCCAACAGTTCATTGTTAGATTTTCCATCTTTTTGCTGAGTTTTTGATTTATTCAGATTACCAGCACCATCACAATCCAAATGCTCCTTCACAAACCTTTCAAAATACAAAACGTGTCTATTCAATACCAAGCTTTCATCTTTCGCATCGTCCAAAAACTTTAGCAAGACATGCACAGCTCCGCCACTTCCTCCCTTTCCTGCAAATAAAAAAACAATATTCTTTATCGCCCTCACTACCAAATCTTCCAAAAACATGTCATTTTTAAGTGTCGCCAAATACAAAACGTTGAACAACGACGAGATTGTTAAATATGTTTCGTGAGATTCACAAAATGCAGAAATCGGGTTTGTATCTTCTTCTTCTTTTTCAGCAACATTCCTTTCAATTTTCTTGGCGTCAATATTTTTAAACTTATTTCCACCCCAACTTGATATAATAGAATCACATAAAACCACCAGAAGCTTAGGAATTGTAGTGTACAACTGTTGATTCTGTTTCACTTTGTTTGCCTCAAATGAAACGCTGCCTTTGCTGTCATCATAAAACTCGTGGATTTGGTCATAAAACTTGTTGTTTTTGCTATAAAAGTTGTCATCAGCAGTCCCAAAAACTTTACTAAACTTTCCAAGTTCTTCAGCCCCTTCAATTCCACAAAATTGACTCATTTGAAATTGAATGTCAGGAAACGGGTCGACAAGAGGTTGTGAAATCAGAGGTCCATTAGAGTACTCCATATTTTTTTCTGCCGCATTCAACCCGTCGACCCAAAACCAGACTTTTATTAAATGCTTAGTTAAATTGTAAATCAACTTATTCCAGAATAAGGTAGGCGAGGGTTGGGCATTGTGAACTGAGAACGGATAAGAAAAGGAAGGGGAAGCTGAAGACGAGCTTCGAAGGAACTGAACTGTTTGCAAGTAAAATCTCGGATCGCTAGAAAAGCCAAATATTTTGTTGATCGTTAAACAAAAGTGGTAGGAATTTGACAGAGTTTGGAAAAAAGAAGAGGGTTGTGAGTTGAGTGCTTCTAGCAAGACGTCAGTATTTGCAAAAATTGAACTGTTTTTAGCGACATTAGTATTGTGTCTGGTATTAAGCTCGCTAACTTGGTTAACTGAATTAAAATCAAAAACGTCAACATTCTCCAAACTCGTAGTAAGCACAATTCTCACCAACTCTTTACAAGCTTGTTGAATAAAACTTTCAGAATCAAGAGCTGCTTTCGTCAACAATGCCATGATCCCGTGCTTCTGGTTATGTCTATGTTGAAGATGATTGTGCTGGTGACAAGTAAATAGTTTACGAAACGAAACGTCGTCGTTGCAATTGACAACCATATCAGTTAGAATGCTTTCCAATTGAAGCACTTGCTTGGTCATGTCGTTGATATCAAGGTATTCTTTTTTCAAATAAGCAAAAAGTGTGTACTCTAACTGTTTGCACATTTCCTCAATTGTAACCAGTTCAGTAATCAGCGTTTGGATGTATTCCATTATGTCAATCTTTCCGAAAATGCGTTGGATTTGAAGTTTCAAATCAAGTACATCATTATACTTGGGATAGCAAGCATTTCGTTTGGTATTGGGAGGTGAAGTTGAGAATAAGTTGCTTGCAACAACACTGATCTTTGAATAACACTCTAAAATTCCCAACTTTTTTGTACTGTTTATCTTGCTTGAAAATGGGTCGTTCAATTGGTTGCCAAACCCGTCAATGGACGAAGATCCAGGCTTTACTGAAGGTGCGGGGGTCAAAGAAATGTGTTGTAAAGAATCTAGAGTTTTTAGTCGCTCACTCCATTCATATAGGTTCTTTGGTGTACTTGGATCAGCCAGCGAAACAATTACTAATGCTCCCAAGAGATGCAAGAGGTTTGCAACGCAAATTGAACGTTCATCAATCTCTAAACTGTGGCCTAAATGAAAAACTGGTTTTCGATTCTGAAGAGCGTTGGACATGAACACTAGATAAGGACTTACCATGTTTATCTGGGAAGACACAGTCTTGGGTATCAAGCTTTTGTTTTTCATGAGAAAAAACAACAATTCGTATCCCAGCCAACACAGCTCATAAATATTCTCGTTTTCGTAATAGCCCATAGGTCTACTAGAATTTGGTTCGCATGCAGTCAAAAACTGGGTATACAGCCTCCAGGCTTTCAAGCAACAAAGAATAGTAGCTTCGGTATTCTTGGAACTGGCATTCAAATGCAAATTATAAACTTCCATAGAAGAAAGCAACTCAATTACCTGATCATAAACAACGAAATCACTTTCAAACGCATCATGAAATTCAGCCATTTGGCCTGTAACGTCTAGTACCTTTTCAATTGAAGAAATGAGATATTGATAAGAGTCCAAGCCCTCAGAGTTTGGAGTTGTCGGAGGTAGAACACCAGTGTCGCTATATCTTGACGAGTATATTTCAAGCTGTTTTATTAAATTTACGCAACTCATTAATAAAGAAAATACTATTATTATTCAATATGGAAAGAAGAAAAAAAAAGACCTGGGAACTGTTTCGTTTAAATACAATTATACATGATTACTTTTCTGACAAGATTTATTTCAACATGTTTTTTGACATTCTTTTTGACATTCTTTTTTGACATGTTTTATTGAGTTTTCAAACTTTGCAAAACAGGCTCAGACACGTGAACAACCTCAACCCCATGTTCCTGCTCCAGTTTTTGCGGTACAGTGTTCCACGCATTAGGGTCCACAGGCATTGTAGCCTCTCTCACAATACGAGTTTTGTATCCACGCTTAGCAGCGTCTTTGGCTGTGCACATGACACAGTAGTCCATCGCCAAACCAACAACAAAAACGTCGCTGATTTCCTTTTCTTTCAGGTAGCTGTCAAGTTCAGTTTCCTGGATGTTCCAAACGTCGTTGAAGGCAGAATACTGCTCGCAGTCTGGGTTTTGGCCTTTGAGAACGGACTTATCAATCTTGGATTCAAGCTTTTTCAACTCGGGAGGGAACTCTGCGCCAGGAGTGTTTTGGACACAATGCACAGGCCACACGATTTGATCTGCCTTTTCTTCTGGGTTCCTGGGGTTCGTAAAGGATACGCTGGTAAAAGGGTCTACGGAATTGTTAACGCCAAAAGAGCAGTGGGAGGCCGGGTGCCAATCTTTTGTGGCTATGATAGCGGCCCATTGATAATCAGTGATGAGTGTGGTGATCAGTGGGATTATATCTCTCCCATGAGGAACAGCCAGAGGGCCATTCTAATAAAAACATGTTAGTATTCAAAACAAAGTCAGGAGCCGAGAAAACAGAAAACTCGCTTACTGGTGGCAAAAAGTCTTCTTGGAGATCAATAATCAAAAGTGCAGGCTTAAACGACATTTTTTGGGTGGATGGTAAGGAAAGAAGAGCGAAAGCTGATGAATGCAATTTTAAATATAGTGGATTTGATTTTTTGTTGCATTTTCCCAATCATGCAACATATTAATGAGGTAGTTTTATTAGATTTAGTAGATTACGTATTATTTATTAAATTACTCATTATTTATTAAATTGCTCTTGCTATTAAATTGTTACTGTTGCTTGTATTTTATTTTTATTTTTATTTTAATTTTAATTTTAATTTTATTTTAATTTCAATTCTTTTTATTCCCGCTCTCTCCTCTTTCTTTTATCTCTTTACCATATCCTCGACCCTTTGCCGTACACTGATTTCGAATCAGCATTTCTATACCTTTGATTTCCCAAGTCATTGGCAGGCAATGCCACCACTTCTTCACCCAAATACTGCACCAACGTTTTCGGTTCGGCGTTCTCAGTCCTTCCCAAATGCAGCAATCGTCCGACCTGCGGCAAGTCTTTATCGTTTTCTGCCAATTGGCGTAAACAAGCCTTGCGGATCGAGAGTCGTTGGGCAGCAGCTATAAATGTGTCGATGGGAGTTGGCTGGATTTTATGGGCTGGGTCGATAGGAGGCAAGCTGTTGAGAATGTTTGCATACCATTCAGCATAGACAGACTCCGAGATTCCTGACTCATCTTTAGGAAGTAAACGGCGATTGGATCCAAACGTGGACGACTTTTCGGCACGGTCAGAAATAGAGTGTTGGGTTCGTTTTAATCCTTTTTTCTGAATCTCTTTTACGAGCATTGATCTAGCATCTTTATGAATGGATTGAACTACTGCGGCAGCCAGAATGTAGCAGTAAACTATTTCGTTATCTGAAAGTGGAACCAAGTCTGCGGAAAACAAGTGCATCACGACATAGGCGCAGTTTACTAGCAACACAACGTTGTTTTGGGCCATAGCCAGCAGTTTTGGCCACGAATGGGTCCCACGAGAAATTGCATTGTTCAATGGAATCAATCGATTCATCAGCTTGTATTCAGCAAACGTGCCTAGGATCAAAAGAGTGTCTGGAGGCGCAATTTCAACATTGAGCACAGCTTTTTCATGGCGATAAGTCATGGCAAACGTCTCGAGAATCTTGTACCGGTAATTACAGAAATTGATGACAGGAGTCTCATCCAGAAGAACACCGGTGGAATAGGCGAAATGAGATATTAGCCATGACATTTCAAGCCCATTGGCGATATCTTGTTCCAATTTTTGAAGAAGGTCAGGATTTGTTAGTATGGACATAAGTAACCGTATGGATAAGGGTTGGGAAAATGGTGGTGTGCGTGTATGAGTGTAAAGGGGTAAAAAAAAAAAAAAAAAAAAAAAAAAATGTTAAATATTTAAACTACTTAAAATCTTTAAATAGTTCTAGAAGGTTTTGATGGAATTGATATATATATATATATTATTATTATTGTTATTATTATTAATAAACCGACATTTAATACTCGATTTAAATTCTATTTTTATTAATTCTTTTGGTCACCACCACCAAAATATATTTTTCACTTTTGTCTTATCAGCCAATCCTTTTTCTGTCCTACTTATCATTATATTTTTCACTTTTTTTCACTCACTTTTTTTTTTTTTTTTTTTTGTTTTTATAACTCACTACACCACTTTTACTTTTACTTACTACACTTACTATCTTTCAAAAATCCAAATCTACTCGCAATGGGCCTTCTCGAAACTCTTCTGTTCATTCCTCCCCTCTACCGGGATCACATTTCCATCAAATCCCTCACCTATGTTGGCAAAGACATTGCCCCAAGTTTCACTTACCATGACCAAGGCCTTCCTATCAAGTCCAACATGCTGCTCATCAAAGTCGTAACAGCTGCTTTAAACCCTATGGATATCCAACTGATGAACACTCCACTCTCCATCTCTGCGGCCGGCAACAAAGGTGTTGGTCGCGATTTCTGCGGAATCATTGAAGAGGTCGGAAAAGACCATAAAGGCACTTGGAACGTTGGAGACAAAGTCTGTGGCATGTTTATCCATCCTTCTGGGCAAGGAACTGTTTCTAGTTACGTTATCATTGATCCTAGCGTGGATCGCATCATCAAGGCTCCTCCCAACTTGACCGACGAAGAAGCAGCAGCATTTCCTCTCGTTTTGGGTATGGCTCTGAAGAGTATGGCACATGCAAAACTGGATGCAAACTCTTGGGTCTGTATCCTTGGAGGCGCGTCATGTGTTGGCCAATTAGCGATTCAGCTCGCAAAAAACTTGTTTCACGTAAACAAAGTGGTCGTCACGTGCTCACAGTCCAGTTCGGTCTTTTGTAAAGGGTTAGGGGCCGACGTCACTATCGATTACCGTGCGGCTGCCAATGTTGGAGACTCTTTGCTTTATGTTCTTGGTCATAAATCTATCGAAAGTAACGATTTGGTTGCTTCTCAGAATACCAACCAAGTGTCTGCTAATAATGCTAAAAGATTCCAGTTGATTTTGGACTGTGCGGGTGGAACTGACGTTGTTTATAAAGCTGCTCAGTTACTCCAGCCTACCACTAGTGGATCTGCATATGTTACTATTGTAGGTGACGAAAAAACCACTCCTGCTAAAGCTAATCAGCCATCCTCCTCCTACTTCAGTCCTGCCATGCTTGGAAGAAAAGTGATGAGTGCGACTGGCTTTTTGGGTGTCAATTATATTGTAGAACACGCAGCTCCTGGTGATTGGTTAGATAAAGCGTATGATCTCATGTTGGAAAGAACAGTTAGCATCAATATTGATTCCACTTATGAATGGAACGATTGGAAAAAGGCGGTTGAAAGACAAAGTGGTAAGCATTGTGGAAAAGTTGTTTTAAGAGTTACTACTTAAACAAAAAAAATAACAGCAAGTGAGTAAGAAAAGTAAAAGAAAAAAAAGTACATAGATAAATATAAATGAATTTATGAGCAAAACAAAAGAATAAAAATAATATTTTTATTATTATTATTCCCATAAACCTTCAACTTTCCACAAAACCCTTTTGATTTCTTTGATTGCACCTTGCATAGGTTCAAAATCCTTGTTTTCCAGTACTTCTTTGTACCTCTTGAGCTCCATTTTGTACTCATTTCTCTCGTCTTCGTCACTCGATGTCACGTACAACAAACCAGCAAACGATCCAATCATTGAAAAACTGAAAAATGAACTGCTGTACCAAAACGCTTTGAGGTGCTCGGTTTGTAGCTCAGATACAAAATTGATCGCTGCAACAAGACGCGTTTTGGCAGCTTGACGACACAAGTTTATGAGCACGGGTGGTGACTCAGGTGTCAAGGAACGAATGATCCTTCGATGTAAAATGATTTCACAAGTAAAGTATGCCAAATGAAGGTATCCATTTGCTGAAATCTTTTTGATAATATACTCATTGCCATCAGAACTGACACTCGGTGCGCTGTCGTTATTGGTGTTGTTGGACATGAATAATGATTTGGGTAATGAATGGTACCAAGATCTTAACCGCATCTGTAACGGTTTCACAATTTCCAAAATTTCTTGTGTTCCATTGATTTTCAAAGTGAGTGGTGAATACAGCTCATTTCGAACGTCTTCTGCGATTTCTGTCAACTTGATCATCTGACAAAAAAGCAATCTCCCATTATCAACTTCAGCTGTCCAAAGTACATTGCCACTTCCACTGGTATTTTTGGTATCATGATTATTACCATTCCCACTGCTGGTGTTGGTGGCGTTGGCTTCATCTTTATCTGGGAAATCTTCATTCGCCAAATCATCAAGCAACCAGCTTCTCAATCTATCAGTGATAGCAACTCTACCTTCACTCAAACTCATCCATTGGTCTTGCAGCCAAACCGCCCAACTCAACCGTCTTCGTAACCCTTTTTCCCATCTTGGAATTTTCCAGCGACCGCAGTCCACGCCGAGAGCTAGTTCCTGTGCAATTGCAACAACTTGTGAACACAACATCCAGTTGCCAGCAGTAGTTGTGGGCTGGCATTGCAAAAGAAGTAAACCGGCTTGGACAGAAGCAAGTTTGGGTCGGTCAAGGGCGTCAACAAATGTGGATTTGGCAAGTTTGAGTAACGCTTCTGCATCAGGTTTTGTGACTCCAGCGGTGTCTATATTATTATTATTATCATTATTACTATCGTTACTATCTTTATTATCCCCTTCTCCCTCTCCTTCTTTTTTTCCCTCGTTTCTCGGTTCACAATCCCACCACTTCAATGCCATCAAATAAACTCCCGCAAGCAAAGGCGCCAGAAACTCTCTATGCGTTCTTTTATACTTTTCAATAAACACCTTTTTATGCAAAATTGGGAATGACGGATGCACGATTCTGAAATAAATGTTGATAAGTGTTTGGCCATGTGGGTAGACAATGGATTCGACAGTGTCGCAGTTGTGGATACTTCGCGTGTAGAGTTCTTCTGTGTAGTCGTTGTGCAGGAGGAAGGTAGTTGGGTTTGGATTGAAAGAATTGGAATTGTTGGAGTGTTGTGAGACTTTCCGGACTTCTATATCGTTGTCTAAGAAATATGTGTATTCAGAATGTCCTTCATTATTATCAGTGGTATTGTTACTATTATTGGTATTAGAATTGATATTAGGAGGTTTATACTCAAATAATTGCTGGTCATACACACTAGTTCCTCCAATATAATATGCAGACCGTGGGTATTGCATACTCAATGCTTTTTTTAAAAGGTTATGGTTACCCAATGTTGCATAATCTTCATACTTGAGTTTCGGCAACTTTGCACCCCCAGCTCCTGCCCCAACACTTCCACTACCTGCTACGCCAACACCTGTTGAGCCATCAAAATAATTGGACGAGTTTTTTAAGCCTTTAGACTTGTCAATTCCATTGGGTGGTTTCTTTGCCCTCGTTTTACGGATAGGAGCCTCCAAGAATGTGCAGGCCTGCTTTTTGACTTCGCAATGCAAACACCTTCCAGTGTCAGAAGGTAGCATTATACATCTCACTTTTCTGCGGCGACAGGAGTCACATGGGCGAGCTTTTTTGGAACGTGTTGAAATAATGTTGGTGCCGTTGGTTGTGCTTGTGCTATTAGAGGTATTGGAGGAAGAAGGGTTGGCAAAGGAATGGTATAAGTTGTTAGTGTTGGTATTAGAAGAAGAAGTAAGTATTTCTGCCGCCATTGCTGCGGCTTCTTGTATAGAAGGAGACTTTTTCCGGGGTGGAACGTTGTTGATATTGCTCATATCGTTATTATTAGTAGTGGTATTAATGTTGCTATTGGAGGTTGGAAATTTATAAAGGTTAGGTAGTTTAGGATTAGAGATGGAATTGTTAAGATTATTAATATTAACATTACCGTCGATACCAAAATTCATCGTATTCTGGTTCAACCCTTGGTTCATACTCTGTACTTGGCCTATATTCATATTTTGATGTCCACTTTGGCTCAGGCTGTGACCTTGACTGTGTCCTAAACTCTGTCCATGAAAAGTCTGCTGAATCAACGCGTCCTCACTTTGAATGCCATGCTGTGAGTTATCCAAATCAGCATTGTACCACCAATGCGAGTTCTGGGGACTTGCAAAAGTTACAGAGTCTGGTGAGTTGTTTGCTATTATTGTTGAACTATTAGTCATTATTGTACTGGCATTGTTGCTATTATTAATGAGATTGGCACTACCAGTAGTAGAAGAGATAGGAAGGGTATTAGAGCTATTATTGGGAGATGAATTTGGAATCAATGAAGAGCCACTGAGTAGTGATATCGGAGATTGGGTTGTCGTATATTTAGGTTTCTCAAAAGGTTTATCAAAAGAGATTTCATCCCTAAGTTGACTGTTGGCTAATCCAGCACCCAGCCCATGTACTGACGAATTGTGACCTGATGAGCCTTGTAAAGATGACATTGAAATAGGTTGTAAAGGTATCTCATCTTCAACATCTTGATTTTCATCAATTCCACCATTATTACCTTCATTCCCACTTTTATTATCACCACTAGTATTATTGTTGAATTGATGGTACCGCTGGAACGGTGAAAAGAACTCGATACTTGGTGAAAATATTGAGTCAAATGAAGCTTTGAACCCGTCATCTAAGAGTCTATTGTTCTGGCTAATAATGTTTTCATTATTGTTGATTTCATTACTCTGGTTGCTCTGCTGACAATCTTGGTTTGAAATGGAGTTGAGTGAATGTGACTGAGAACGGTTTGGAGATTGAGATTGGTTGATATGACTTGGTTCAGCCATGTTTGCGAGTATCGCATCAAACTCTGGATTCGAATTGGTCATGAATTGTGTTTTTGAAACTATCCAACTTGAAGTAAATATAAACGGGTGTTACTAATATTATAATTTAGTTTTTTAATTAACTAATATTAATTATTAATGGTTGATTTGTAAATTTGTTGTTATCTTTTTATCTTGTTTATAACGTCCTATCGATAATTCTTTTTTCTAAACTTTTCGATTCAAAATTAGTTTATCGATAGGATTTTTTAAGAAAAAAAAAACACCAAGACTAATTTTCCCTGAAGGACCAAAGGAACGGTCGAATAAAAACAAATTCAAACGGATTCCTAGTATTATCGATAACCGCTAAAAAAAAATCAGATGGAATTGGCCGTTGATGTATGTGACACATTTTACATACATGGAGTAGTGAGGCGTGCATTTGTTGGTTACTAAGCATTAATTTTTCAATTGTCAACTCTCACAACCACCAAACACGTCTTTCTCATACTTATTCACATCATCATACACCCAACACTACCCAACATGTCAGTTTGGCAAGCTCATACTGGCGAAGACGGTCGTACCTACTATTACAACTCAGTCACCCAAGAATCCAAATGGGAAAAGCCTGACGAGCTGCTTACACCTATTGAAAGAGCTTTAGCATCTTCAAAATGGAAAGAGTACACTGCAGAAGGTGGAGTCAAGTACTGGCATAATCAGGATACTGGCGAAAGTGTTTGGGATACACCTGAAGAAATCAATTCAATTTTAAAATCTACTGGCGATACTCATGAAGACACCCAATCTCATGATCATGATCAAAAATTTTCCGGACATGACGATTATTCACATTCCATCTCTTCAAATGGAATTAACAACAATGTTCCTTCTTCTTCTTCAGCTTCTCGAGACTATTTCAAATACTCTTCTCACAGTAAAATTGCTCCAGGTGCACTACAAGAATACCCATCTGAACAAGAGGCTGTTGACGCATTCAAACAAATGCTTCGCCAACTTAATCTCGACGATTCATATTCCTGGGCCACTGCTATGAAACTCTCAATCAAAGACCCACGATACTGGGCTATCCAGCATCCGCTTGCTCGCAAACGCGCTTTCGACGAGTTTGTAGTGGAAATCAAGCACGAGCGACAGGAACAAAGACGCCAGGCTCGTGAAGACCAGCTCAAGGAAATGACAATGGCATTGACAAAGTATCCAGAAATCAAGTACTATACCCGCTGGCGCACTGTTAAAGATAAGTTCGGTGCAGAAGATCCGGTTTTTGCAAGTGTTGCTGACCCGAAATTGAGACACTACGCGTTCCATTTGTATGTTAAGAAATTGAGAACTGCATACGAAACTAAACAACTTCGGGAACGCGAAATCGCAATTGAGAGATTAGACAGTTTGTTTGAAACTTTGGGAATTTCGTCAGATTCGCAGTGGCTGGATGTATTGCAAACAATCAAATCGTCGCCTAAATTTGCAGACGATGCAAGACTGGGTGTCATGCCACGACAAGACATTTTGTCTGCCTATTCGAGCTACATCCGCAAAAAAGATCATATTGCAAATGTCGAGCGTCAAAAGATAAAGAAAATTCAAAGACGCCAAGAGCGACACGTGCGCGAAGCGTTTATCAAATTATTACAATCTTTACGCCAGCAAGGCCATATCAAAGTTGGAACCAAATGGATTGAAGTGCGACCAATGTTTGAAAATGATGAAAGGTACATCAACATATGCGGACAAGCCGGGTCAACGCCTCTTGAACTCTTTTGGGATATGGTACAGGATGAAGAAAGAAGCTTGAAACTGCAGCGGGAGCAAGTGATTGATTTGATTACTGCGAAAAAGTTTGTTGTAAATGAGAATACCCCTTATCCTGAATTCGAAGAATTTGTTAAAGTCAATTGGGCCCAACACGCGGACCCTATTTCTGACCACAGTTTGCAGACTATTTTCAGAGACATCCAGCTTGCGGAACAAAAGAGAAAGGAAGAGGATCGATATGCTGATGAGCGTCGCATTCGAAGAGCTCAAGATGGACTGAGAGCTGTTATAAGAAGATTGGAGCCACCAGTTGGAGTTGATGCAGTTTGGGAAGATATTAAGCCTAGAGTTGCTGATTCGGAAGAGTATATCAGGTTAGAAACAGAGGAATTGAGAAAAGAAGCGTTTGCCAAGTATATTAGAAGGCTAAAGGAAAAGATAAGCGAGCGTGAGAAAGAATGGGAACGAGAAAAGGCTAGAGATGAAAGAAGACGTAAAGAACCTGGTGGAAGTGCTGGTTCTGCAGGAAGTGCTCCTCCGGCCCCTGGACAAAGAGATGTGAGAAGCTCGAGGTATGAAGGTGGAGCTCCGCCATTGCCAACCCGTCAAGACTCGCAGCCTCAGCCATATTTTGGAAACCCGTATTATGATGATAGAGGTGGAATGGGAGGTGGAGTATTGGATTATTAGAAACAATAAATGTAAATAATGAGATAATATTAAATTAAAATAAAATATTTACAATTAAAACCCGACTTTTTTTTTTTTTCTTTTTTTTTTTTTTTGCGAAAGCTTGTTGAAAGCTATGAAGAGATAATATTACTGTTATGTAATTCTACTTTGTATAAGTTAAAACTACTTTTGAGGACGTTACAAAACAATAATAACCAAATCGACTAATTTTTTGGAAAAACCTGAATTGAGTTGATTGATTAATTGTATTGGTTTCTAGACTCTGAAACTGCCTTAGTGTCGCTCGGAGCAGCTGTACTATAAAATCACTGAGTAGCACGATATTATCACGGCCTTGATCGTGACCGGTGCATTCACCTGTTGTTGTTTGTTCTTCGTTGCTATGGATTTTCACCATGCTTTGTTCGGTCGCTGGTGGGGTGAAGACCGGGACAATCGGTACCCTAACTTTGACTTTGAGCTTTGTCGGAGTCCTAGCCCACTTTTTGATTCAGTGCTCTTACTGGTAGATGAAGTCCAACTAGGGAATCGAACCCCACTCTACTGTGAGAGCAGCTGGATTCAGCCAGTTGTTATAACCATCCAGACCACCGGGCTGATCCAAAACCTGAATTGAGCCAAAAATTATCAAAAAACTGCAATTTTATGGTTGTTGTTTAGTATACCTATTACATATTAGTTGAATACTTTAAAACGTGAAAGTCACGCTGTACAATCACATGTTCACCAATTGCTTGTGTGGCAACTGAAATACACATATATTTTCTGTCATTGACTTATTTTTCAATTCCTTTCTTTTCCATTCATTCATTTTTTCCCTTTGTATTGATAGAAATCTTGAAAAACACACTAAAAAAAAAAAAAAGAAACACATTATGACAACTGTTCCTGGTATGCTTTTAATAAAATACACGATGTTTATATCACTCTCTAGCGATTTCTTTTGTTGATCCACGTTGATTGAGACATATTGTCAATTACTAACAGTATAAATACATGTTTTTTAGTTATTGTTCGCCACGCCGGCAAAAAGTATGATGTTGAAGTGGATTTGTCAGAGCCTGGTGTAGTTTTTAAGAATCAGTTGTATTCATTGACAAACGTTGAACCTGACCGTCAAAAGATTTTAATGAAGGTGAGTTCATTTGCTGTTTGAGTGTTCTTATCATAGCTTTTTTTTTTAACTAACTTGATTGTTAATTATTTATTTAGGGAGGTCAACTCAAAGATGATGCTGATCTTACAAAATTCAATCTCAAGCCTGGTCAAACCTTGATGATGCTTGGATCAGCAGAACCTGTCGCACCTGCAGAACCTATTTCCAAGCCCAAATTCATTGAAGACATGTCGCAAGTCCAAATTGCCAAAGAAACCCAGTACCCTACAGGTCTTGCAAATCTTGGAAACACTTGTTACATGAACTCAACTTTACAAGCTTTACGCTCTATCCCACCACTCCGTGAAGCTCTCAACACTCACTCATCTTTGTCGCACCAGGACCTTGGTGGCCAACTTAAGACTTTGTACAAAACAATGGATTCTGGCAACAATTATCCTTCTGGCTTTGTCAATGCGCTCCGTAGTACTTTCCCTCAATTTGCTGAGCGTGATGAGTATGGTGGATGGCGTCAACAGGATGCTGAAGAGCTTTGGTCGCTTTTGTTGTCGTACCTTCGCGGCTCATTGACTTCTAAGGATTCTGGCGCGTCGCCCGTTGATACCCACATGTCTGGAACATTTGATACCACGCTGAAGAGTGTTGAAACTCCCGAGGACGCGCCCAAGGTTGGCACTGAGCAGTTTTTCAAGCTCGACTGTCATATCACTATCAACACCAATTACATGAAGGATGGCGTTTTGGACAGTTTGACTGAAACTATTGAAAAGAACAATGAAACCTTGGGTCGCGACGCAGAGTATCAGCTCACAAAGCGTATTTCGAGACTTCCACAGTACCTCACTGTGCACTATGTTCGATTTTTCTGGCGTAAGGATACTCAGAAGAAGAGTAAGATTCTGCGCAAGGTTGTTTTCCCCAAAGAGTTGGACGTGACTGACTTGTGCAGCGACGATCTCAAGAAGAAGATTATTCCTGTGCGCGAAGAAATGATGAAGATTCGCAAAGAAGAAGAAGATACCCGACGGGCTGCCAAGAAACTCAGACTTAACCCTGCAACTCGTGCCACATCCGATGCTACCGGTACCGGTATTGCTGACGACAAGAAGGACGCTGTTTCTGATGAAAAGAAGAAAGAGTACCGTGAGATGCTTGACAAGGTCACTGATGCCAGCTTGAAATCGGATGCTGGCGCCAATACTTCTGGACTTTATGAGTTGCAAGCTGTTGTGACGCACCGTGGCGCCTCTGCAGACTCTGGACATTATCAGGCGTACATCAAAGCTGAAAAAGAAGACGGCAAGTGGTGGCGATTTGATGACGATAAAGTGACGTTGGTCGATGAGGCCAAGGTTGACGCTATGGCTGGTGGCGGTGAGTCTGATTCCGCATTGATTTTGTTGTACAAGTCTGCTGATGTTTAAAGGACAAAAAACGCGTGATAAACAGTAATAATAAGAAAAAAAATATTTACGTGGGAATGCGTGGATAGAGAAATCTAGGTTTATAGTAGAATTTATAATTATAATTGATACAAATTGAAAAAAATAATAAAAAATGGAGATTATGATTGTGAAAGTGAAATAAGAAAACAAATGACAACTTGTAGCTTGTTTGACTTTAATATTTTTGTTGATTTACCTTTGTGAGAACTGGCTTATCCATTTGAAAATTATTCAGCTAATAAATGGGTTTTAGTACAATAGTTTATCTTGTAGGAAAATTCTAAATCCCCCAAAGCTTACATTTTGCCAACACCGTATTTATTCACACGGTCTACCAACAAACTCAACCTCCTCATGTTAGCCTGCCAATGACACCACGCAACACCTTGTAACAAGGAGTCTGCCAAATCATCAGCTTTAAGTTTGCCGTCTAGTCTTGTTTTTTTAGGTTTGGAAAGCGGACTAAATTGGTATCGTGTGTTTGTACTTGTATTGTTAGTTGTAGAGTTATTAGTGCTGGGATTGAGATTGGCGTTGGTGTCGAAAGGTGAAACGCGGGTTGGATATTGTTTAAAGTTCGAACTTGAAGAAATGACAGTGTTTGCAGGTGCAAATACCAATTCATCGCTACCACTTACGGCTACGCTGCTACTGCTAGTGCTACTTCCATTGTCGTGATTATTATTGTTGTTGATGTCATTGTAATTATTGTGACACAATCCAACAACGTTTTGGTCTTTGAGTATCTGTGCAGCAATATCAAGTTTGACCTGTTTTCCAAGCTTATATACATCTTTTGATGCACATTTTTTGCTTCTACCTTTCTTTGAATCCGTTTCGCTATCCTCAGTGTCAGCCTCAGTACTAGCTTCTGTACCAGCTTCTGTACCAGCCTCTGCACCAATGTCTGGATACACCATTTTCCAGTAATTGACTACAGATTTGGGCGGCACACTAAACACGTCTATACTCCTGTTCTCTCCACTTTGTTTAAACGTTTGACTGATCGTTTTCAGGACAGAAAAAAGTGCCATTTCGAGACGGTTGATTCGCACCGTCCATTCTAAAATGTTGGACGACGAAGAGGACCGGAACCGTTGGCGCTCAATGAGGACCAGTGTTTTTGGGGCACTCAAGACTTTACTATTTTCATTGGCAATGCTTTTATTTTTTCCGCTAATATCGCTTTTAGCGTCATTGTTGTTAATATTACTATCCTCATCATAGTTATCGTTGATTTTGGTTTTAGATCCAATGGAGTTGCCGCGTTTGTGAGAAATGCTGATGTTGGGGATAACATGATTGGGTAGATCAGAGTTGTCAAGAATTACTTTGTGCACAAAGCTGTTTGCCAAAGAATAGATATGTTCTAGTCCAAAAGGCTGGAAGCTGCCAGGGGTTTCTCTAAAGTTTTCTGATCCAGTTTGATGATCTAGTTGAAATTGGCGTTCCAGATCTAGTCTGGACCATGAATATATTGCTGGGATGGGGTGTAAACAGGTATTAGCAGAACAAGTAGCAGTAACAGTATTGTTATTTGAAATGGGAGTATCTGAGCCATCCAGTTGATTAGATAGTTGGGTATGATTGAAGAAAAAATCATAATAAGGCACCAATTTTTTTTCAACATTCAAATCAGACGATTTCAACTTAGTAATTGACTGGTTAGACTTGTCTAAAGTTTCGTTTGACGACTCTTTCAAGCGCATAGCCCAAGGGCTTCCAAACTGAAGAATATTTTCCAAAATTTCTAAAAACAAGGTTGTATCAGTTTGGTATTTGATGCCATTTGAACTTTCTGGACTCTCTAAGCTTGTCTGAGTATTTCCAATATTAGGCATATACAACGACCCCAATCCTCCTGGAACGTTCCACAACATTTTACACACTGAGATATTTTTGATTCCCATATCAATAGAAACAATGTTTAGCAGGGTATCAGGAGGAGTGCTTGATAAAGCATCGTTCTTGGATACTGATTCTAGTTCTGACTTTTTTGTAGGTTTCTTTGTTGAGGTCTTTCTTGAAAGCATTTTTGATCTTGTTCCTGAAGAAACATGACCATTCGATGACGCTTCATGCTGACTACTCGACTCATTCACGAAAAGGTCAATCTGCGTTTTGACTGAGTTCAACAGAACAGGTTTAGTTCCTGAAACGTCTAGAAGAAAGAAAGAAAATGAAGTGTTAGTTTATTTGAATAAATATAAGAGCTGGAGTTTAGACATGACAAAAAAAATTTTTTTCTTAACACTTACTCAGTCCAAGACCTGTACATAGAGAGACAAGAAGCTCTTTTTTGGGCTTAAATTTGAGCGACATTTTTCATCAGCTGTGAATTTGATTGCATGATAGATGATAAGAATGAAAACCGATTGAAATAATTAACATGTACAAAAGATGAAATAAAATCAAGTCAATCCTTATTAAGCCTAACTGTCCAATTGCGACCATATGGCAAGAAACAATTAAAAAACAAGTTGATTTTGAAAAGAAAATCTGGAGAAACCAAAACTGTTACAAGTTTACCCGGCTTTTGGATACAAATACTTCAATTATTGTTGTACTTATTTTCACTCATAATCTATCATTTTTTCAGTGTTAGTTATTATCTTTGGAAATGCTTTTTTGGAAAAGGGGCTAGTTATCAATTAGGGTTCAAAAAAGTCAAAAACTCAAAAAGTCACTAAGCCAAAAAGATTTTTTTTAAGAATGAAAACCCTTGATATACACCTAATTCAAGACTAGCATATTTAGAGTGAATTTCATAGATAAACAATAAATAAGCTTTTTTTTTTTTTTTGAAAAATTTTCATTAGACATTGACAAAAAGAATAAAAATCATAAATGTTCGACATCAAAAAAACCGTTAAATTATATGTGAGTATACATAAGTTACAAAAGAAAGTTAAAAAATCCAAAAGTTTAAACAAAAACAAAGCAAGAAGATAAAAAGAAAAAAAAAAAAAAGTCATAAAACAGTTCAATATTGGTGGAATAGGAATATATATACTTAAATTCGGGTTTAAATCATATTTCTGTTGGGTAGTATTGTGAAGGTTGAAAACGTCTTAAAAAAAAAAAAAAAAAGACCAAAGCGTTGTAAAAAAAATAAAATCAATGGATCAGGTTTTGAATACTGGTACGAGTAATCTTGGATACTCGACCACTTTGTTGTAAAGGGATTTTTGTTTGGTTATCGTTGCTGGTATCATTATTATCGCTATTATTACTATAATTGTTATTATCATTATTATTATTGTTGTTGTTGTCATTACTGTTGCTGGTATTAGTGGTATTATTATTACTATTACTATTACTATTATTATTATTATTATTATTATTATTATTATTATTATTATTATTATTATTATTATTACTGTTCGTGGTATCATCATCATTAAGTTTTTCAATTATCTCTGCAACGCTATTGAGCGCTTTAAACCGACTATAGTTGTTTCCTGCAACATTTCCGAAATTGCTCATTTCTGCATTTTCGTTTCCAAAACGTTGACTTAATTGTTGACCAAACTGATGACTAGTAGTACTAGCAGTTCCGTTATTAGTACTATTTCTGTTATTTCTTTTCAATCTGTCTGCAGATACACTTGTTCGACGACCCATATTGTTGTTTGGAGTGAGTTGAGTGCGTGTTGAAGATAGATTATATGTGATTGGAGAAACTGAAGGTAGATATGAAGACGAGGAAGAAGAAGAAGATATTAAGGAATATGTTGGTAGAGCGCCTATTGAAGCACGTCTATATGAATTGCTAATGTCATCGTGAAAAGAGTCAGTATTTAGTAGTGCTGGGTACTTTGTAGGAGGAATAGATTTCCAATAAGATGGCGAATCAAACGAATGGAACCTGTTCAAAGGAGCAGAAGGTGTTATTGGGGGTAGTGATGGTTTTTCTGTGATATTTGCAGTTGAAGCTGATTTTCCGCCCTGTGAAAAAGGATCCAACAATGGTGTGAAAGCTAAAGAAAGTCTCTGTGGAACCGGTAATGCCACTCTAGACTGCTCATCGCTTGTAATGTTCATAGGAGGTAATTTCTCGTTTGTTGAAAACGAATCAGTGAATGTAATTTTTTCAGCTCGTGGCGAGTCTTCGAAATGATCCGAAAAAGGGGAATCTGCAGGAGACGGATGAGACATGATCGACGAATCATCGATCGAGCCTGGCCTTGAATCGCTATCTTTGTATGAAGTTATAGATTCGCATTTTTCAACAGAGGAGTTTTTTGTACTAGATCCATCAAGTGGCTGGGTAGTAGTAATACTAGTACTAGTACTAGCAGGATTTGGAGATGTTGAAGAAAGAACAGTGTTTGGAGATGAAGGCTCATCGTTAGTTTCAATAGATGGAGATGGAGATTTAGGAGTTGGAGTGACTTCCGAGCTAGACTTTTGACTCTTAATGCTTTGACGCTTAACAAAGGCCAGTGAGACCCGTTTAGAAGGTTTGCAAGTACAAAGCTGCTGTTTAAATGCGCAAGGACAAGTTTGAGAATGACCTGGTCCGGAACAGGTACATCCATTATTGGTTTTTTTACGTTGTCGAACATCCTTGCAATGCTCACAAATGCTTGAAGGTCGACCTTTTGGTCGGATAGGAATTAGGGGAAGGTTTGTGTGTTTACAACCAGTTACTCGATGACCTCGAATACAGCGCTAAAAGAGGGGTTTTTCACGTATTAGTACAAAGTGGTGATTCTAAAGGGTTTTGGAGGTTTGATTCTTGAGAAAAAAAAAAAGTACTCACCTCGCAGGCATATTTCACACCTTCAATAAAGACCATTTTTGAATTTTTATTTTATTTTATTTTATTACTTTATTTTTATTTTATTTGTGCGTGAGTTAGAAAGAAAAAACCAAAAAACAAAAGACTTGGGACCTGGTGACTTGAAATTTTTTCGACTGAGGCGATCCAGATTAAGAGTCACGTGGAGTGGTGAACAAGGCGGGATTATTTTAAAAAGGAGGGTTGCAGCTTGTTTTAAAGTATGTAGAGGTATGGTATGAGCGGTTTGAATGTATTTGAATTGTATAAATATCAATAGTTTAACTGGAAATATCATAAAACGCTGACAAAGTTTACAATTGAAGTGTAGTTGATTTACGCAGTGTGAAATCAAACAGTGGCAGAAACGCTCAGGACTAACTGTAAACCAGACTACGCGCCATGAACATAGCATGAACTAGTAAAATAGTAGTTTGTTTGAATGTTTAAACTTGGTGCTAATCTCGCTTAAAGTCAAACTTTCTTAGTAAATATACGAATTCCAACTCGACATGTACTAATTAAGATAAACCCAATTCAATTAAGATCAAGTCCTGAAGCCTTCTCGAAACATTTTTTAAATGCATGGAAAACTGGCTTTTGAACCTATGCTTACCAATGTCGAATTCCAAAAACCTCGGCTTGCAGCTGGTTCTGGTGGGTCTGCCTAAAAGACTTG
The DNA here is from genome assembly GCA_030578715.1 of Magnusiomyces tetraspermus. Taxonomy (NCBI): domain Eukaryota; kingdom Fungi; phylum Ascomycota; class Dipodascomycetes; order Dipodascales; family Dipodascaceae; genus Magnusiomyces; species Magnusiomyces tetraspermus. Next base: position 21,614 of record JAKTYL010000154.1, read on the forward strand.
ATTATGAGGTACACACATAATGGTAAAATATCATAATTGTAAATGTAAATCAGGTATTAAACTTGTGTAAAATTAGCTGGAATTTATATATTTAATTCCAACTTTTCACAAGCATTCAAACCTGTATCTTTATATCGTGTTTAGTTGCTTAGCGCTAAACTTTTTTTTTTTTCTTTCACTATATTGAAGGAACCGTTTAACTATCTTAGTTTAAACACTTGAGTTACCTAGTCTGCCACAACTATTCCAATGTCATGATAATCTCCCCTCCATTCAACAAACGCTTTTTTTTTTCCCGTCAAAACCAACTCTCTTTCATATTGTTTTTTTTTATCTCTCAGGTTTTTGCTTTTTTTTCACTACCTGTCGCTTATCATTCACATTTCACCGCTTGGCTCGCCTTCGTTTTCCACTTCCTGGCGACTGGTTCCAAGAATTCATCTCCGTTGAAACCGCTTTTATTTATTTCACTATATTACTTTTAAACCGCTAGTTATTTATCAAGATGCCTCACACATCTGATAAAGAACCTAACTCCGCCAGTTCCAATACTGGAAACTCTGCTTTTCCTATTTCGCCTAGCTCTCTTGACAATACCCACAATAATGATGACGACAACAAAAACAAAAATGTTCATGGAATAAACGACACCGGAACAAGTAACACTGCCCAATTTTACACTGACAAACTTTTTCCTCCGAAATCTTTTGATTCCACCTTGAAATCAATTTGTCATGCCCGGCTTAATCCACAAACTATCGATTCGTTGCCTACCTTTGACAGTCTTGCTAATTCTAGGAACCCTTTCCTCAAACCTCGAATGGAGCAGCTTCGTCAACAAGCTGAACGTGAGCGAGCTGGTCTGGGTTCGCCAGTTTCTCCCTTGTCCATGAAACAACCAAATTCAGCCTATAGCGGGGGAATTGCCGGAATAACTGGAGTAGAAGGAATGGCAAATAACAGGGCTTCTGATTCCGAAAACAAGTTTGATGCCGATGGTGGATTGGCTTCTGGAGCCCAATTGTTTGAAGGTTTTAGAAGTGCTACAATGGGTCAAAGCGCTTTTGCTAATGAAATGTTTTTGTCTCATCCTTGTCCTCCTGGTGATGATATGTCTCCAGCTTCGAGAAGTCCTTTTCCTTCAGTAATACACCAGCATCCTCTAACTCCAACTGTTTCAGCTCCCAACAACAGCTCAGGCCCTAATATACAGAAAAGTAAAGATATTGAGGCGAAAAATCATTCTGAAGATGGTTCAAAAAACGAGGAGTATAAGAATGATGCAAATGTTTCTCAAAAAAATCATAAAAGAAAGGCATCTAATAGACATGGTAAAGGATCTATCGATCAAAAGACTGTTTCCAATCAGGACTTAAAAAGCAAAAAGCATTCCAAAAATATTTCACCCCAAAAAACACCCTCCACGAAAAGACCCAATCATCCAAAGCTGGAGCCCGAGCTGGCTCAAAAGTTAGATTCCAAGCTTTCAGAACAAAATGAAGTCATAAAATGTGATGAGGACTGCAAGATTGAGACTGGCGGACTTCTTGAGACGCAGAATACGTCCAATGTGGAAAGCACTGCTCGAATTCGAATTCCTACACCACCTGCTGAAGTTGCGCTTTTGCATCAAGATAGTTACCCTTTTCCAAACAGTAGCAGCAGTCATAACAATAACAATCGCACCAACAACAGCAATTCCAATAAAGCTAGTGACAAGTTGAACAAAAAAAAGAGTATCTCTATTAGCAAAAAGAACCTTGGCAGAAAAGTTAGTATGCGGCATCCAGCAGGTTCTGTATACAGTGCACGTTCAAACAGCACCAAAGCTGGCCCCAATGGTTTGAAAAGAGCCAAAAGTAAAGTTGAGCACTGTGAGAATAAAAGTGAACTTTTTGTACGAGGAGAAGAGCAGTATAGAGTTGTTGACAACGATCCTAGCATGCCCAATCTTATAGATATTGAGTCCGTAGAGAAAGAGAAGGACGAAGGCGCGTTTGGCAAACTTGTACCGCTTGGATCTGATACCCCAGAGTGCCAGGAAAAGGTTGAAGCTCAAGATGCCAGTAAGCTACCAGCAGAACCAAGCAAGAATGAACACTCTGCTGATTACTTGAAAAAGCAAATGGTTGAGGGAGGAATTGCCAGTCAATTGATGCACATTTATGAGCAGTCTAAAACCAAAGATGACAAGGACCTTGAGCCTGTAGCTAAAGCCAATCTTGAAGAAGAATGGGAAGAGGTTGGTGGTAATGGTTATCAGGATAATAACCACGCTACAACTGAAAACAATAAACTAGAGTTTCCTTCTGTTCCTAGTTTGCGCGACGATTTTACTCATGAAATTGATTGGTACAAAGTTTACACTCATTATAGCCAGGTCAACGGCAGCAGTAGTGCTACATCTCAACTTTCGCTTTACAAAAAAAGGTATTTGGAAAACACTAGCTTTTTGTTGCTACAAGTTCAAAAGCTTCGAAACAAAAATGACAATTTGTCTCCAAAATCAAAAATGGAAATGCTAATGACCGATGGGCGAAGAGTTTCGTTGGACTTGAAACAAGAGAATGAAGAATTGCAAAATACCAATTCGACAGTCTGCAATACAACTTTTGATTCTGAATTGCCCAAGAACAATTGCCCTTTTTCTTTCTCTATATCCCAACATCCTGTCAAACTCTGGGAGGACGAAAGATTGAATCAGCTTTTATGGTTTGCAAAATGGGCTGTAGATATTGTTTTTTACAGTGGTATCAAGTGTCATCTTGGAAATTGGAGTAAGAAATTGCTCAAGAAAAGTTTGGAAGCGAGAGCTCAGTGCATTGGAAAGAGTCAAACTAGAGTTCAAGGCAGCACTGATAAACGTGTTGTTCAGAAAATGGCATACTTGGCTCGCAAGCAGACTGAGAAGAATCGTGCTTTCTTTAAAAGCAAGCCTGGGGGTTACGATGATTTAACTTCTTTTGCCAACAAGGGCCTTGAAAACTCGATTCAGCCTTTGGCGGTTCATAATGAAGAAACAGGGCCAAAAGCACTTGGGTGTGATGGATTACCGTTTTACCTCCCTGCTGATGCATTTTCAGAAGCTAGCCGTCGTAATGCATCTCTTGACGTCCGAACACAGGAATCTGTGTGGCAACTGAATTTACAACTAGAAGAGTATCGTGCACTGGTCATGGCACAGCAAGCTATTTTTGAACAACATCCAGATTTGTCACAAGAGTTTTTGAAAATGCGTATGGAGCTTGAGGAAGCTGAATTCTTCAAGCAGAATAACTCTGTGAATAATCCTACTAAAAGCGAAGAACTTACTTCTATGGGCAAACTCGCAGGACCTACTGACAACACCATAAATGCATTTGCAGAGTCTGGTAACTTTTGGAGATCTACAATGCCTTTGACAACTGGAAGCATTTTGGCAAAGGCTGACAAGGCACGAATGCGTAATGTCTTGTCCATTGACTTTGGCATTACTTTTGCGCTTGCTGAAGATATCAAAAAGGCTGTTATATGGACCAGCAAGCCAGGCGACACTAAGAAACGTCCATCCTTGCACAAGAGTATATTCAAGCGTTTTGCTAAGCCTGCTACTGAGTCTAAGGATGTTGTGTCGTCATGCTGTAATGCTAATTGTCTTGGTGAATGCTTGGACCACTCGACAATGATAAACACAAAACAGGAGGACAGCGCAATGGATCAATCTGAAATTGACATTGGTAAAAGTAAGAATTGCACCGAGATATCTGGTATGTCACAAGAGTTGTACGTTGTGAATTCGAACGGATGTGCGATAGCCTGTCCCAAATGTAAAGGGCCTATGAAGTTCAAAACTGTGATGACTGACCTTTCTGGGGAATCGTTTCGTTGTACCGGCTTCTGCAACAGTTGTGGTTATAACTCTGCTGCTAACCCTAATACCGAAGACAAGGATAATTCTATGAAATCGGACAAAAAGACTGATGTAGAAAGTGGCTCTAAAGTGAAGAGGTTTTTCAAAAAGTTGGGTTTTAAGAAACGCCATTGCAACAAAGAAGCTCAACCACTGGTTAGTTTTGAAAGAGTTGGCTTTACAGATACAAAGTCCAAGTCGACAGAAACTCCTGAAAAGCCTGCTGGTAGTCCACCATTAGACCGAATGTCGGGTCCCACACTTTGTGATGGTGTAATGCCTAGTGGAGTTTCAGACTCTTTTGACAAGTCTAGTGCCGAGCTAGCAAATTATTCAAGCGCTGGGTTGGTAGAAAACCGTAATTTGATGAACTTTGGGCTTGAGGTTGGAAATAACTTTGGGGGTCAACGTGAATGTGAACCTGAAGGAACAAAACAAATAGAAAATTCTATTAAATCTGCCGACAGTTATGCAATGGATTTCATCAAAAAGAGTGTTGAAGCCTCTGCAAGTGCAGGCTCTCATTTTGTCGTTTATACTGCCATGGCGGGTCCTGGAGGCGATGTGCATGATTCATTGTCGCCAGCTGTAAAGTCTGTAAAAAGTCTTATTCAAAATCCTCAGGCAGAACAGGTTACTACAACTAGTATCTATTCCCAGGGCGGCCAAAACTCTGCTAGTTCATATGGAACCAGCAATGACGATTATCAAAAGTCGCTCAACTCTTTTAACATGACGTTTTCGCAAACCGGAAAAGGGGCTGATCTTAATATGAATGCGTTTAACCAGCACATGAAGGCGCATGAACAATCTCTAGCCTTAGCAAGTAATCATACTAAGCCCAAGCCAAATTATGATGGCATTGTCGACGAATCGTCAGCTTTTGACAAGATAGCATCAATCTCGAGCCGATCGAATGAGGGAACTAAGCTGTATTTGCATAAACAGTATGCTACAAGCAGAGGACTACTATCTCAAGCTGACATTGATTCAGTTGATCCTTCATTTTTCATAAGTTTGAGCAATAAGAATAAAAATATCCGCCCTAACTCTAGTTCATCTTCACGCCCAACCTCTCGACACTCTTCAACATCATCCTTGTCTAACAATGTACAACATCAAAACCCAGACATTATTGACAAGCTAAAAAATCTGAGTGCGGGAGTACGCAAGTTTAGTCAGAGATCTGGGTCTGCTGGTCAAAAATTGAGGCCAGTTATGGAATCGCCCTTAGAACGTCCCCACGCTTCGCAAAAACTTTCTAGCCCGGGACATAGTACCCAGAATCAAACCCAGGAAAGCTTTGTGCCTACAAGTATGAGCAATATGGATAGTGGAAAGAAAGAGGAGGATGAAAAGATTACTGTTGCGCATTCAAAGTTGTCAAAACTTGAAACTCGAGACGACGACTCTAAGAATGACGACGATAGTATTCGCGAGTTGGACTGCACAGGAGAAACATCGGTGTATTCCGGAGAAGATGGAAAAATGAGATGAATTTAGCAGAAATGCAAGAATTATAAATAAAGGGTTGCCATTGTTTGCAATACTTTTATTCAGTTTTGTTTGTTTTCGAAACTAGTATTTCATAATGTTTTTATCTTGTAAGAATATAATTGTAATTTTACTGTAGTGTGTATGAAATGAAAAAAACAAAAACAAATATTACAAAAATAAAAAAATCAAGTGAAGATTTTGTGATTATTGGTTGGTGAAGAAGGTTTAGAGCATAGTGCATTGTAGCTTAATCTTAATAACTATTACGGGTTTGAGTATTTTCCTAACCCAATTTGAGTTTTACGTGCTTATTCCAATGAATAAGAAATCGAGTTCCATGCTAGTTATATTGGACATCAATTAAATAAAATAGCAACTAGATTGTTGATATGAACTGTCAATGGGAAATATTCTATTCTTTATATTTTTTGTGACTCTGAATTATCTCCTTTTTACGTCTAATACCTTTTTCCTCTTAACTTGTTTTAATATCTCATTATTACCATAATTATCATATTCTTTATTTAAACTTACTAATTGTTCAATATAATTCACTTCACAATGGCCTCTCAAATTTTACCAACCTCTGCTACTACACCTGTATCAGAAAAGCTAGAGACGGAGTCTAACGACCAGTCCTTTTCGAAAAATTTACCGGCCGATGTTCAAGACTTGATTCCTACGTCTGCTTCGGACCCAGTAACGAACATTGATGAAAGTACAATGAATGAACCAGTTAGGGTTAGTACTAACGCTTCTAAAAAAGAACCTTGCTTAATGAAATATAATCAAAAAAACAACTCCATTGGAATTGAAGATGAACAATTTACATTTGTAAAAAAGCAAGATCCGCCAGACAATAACAACTTTAGTTCAGACATTGACCAAGAGCGAGAAATAAGCTCTAGTTCCAACTCCGGTTCAGACTCAGATTCCACTACGGTTTCTGTCGGCATTGCTCATTCACCTCCTACCCGAATAGTTTACCAAAATGAACGCTCGTCTATTATTTCATTTTCATCAAACAGTGAACCAAAAGTCACAAGCATAATTTCCAAATACTCACCTTTAAACGAAGAAGTTCTATCAGCCTCTTCAGAAGAATATTCGTTTCCTCCACGTTCTCGGCAAAATTCATCAAACAGGCCTCGCTCTTCCATTTTGGCTTCTGCTAATGGTATTTTATCATCAGCCCCAGCTCCAGTCAATACCACAATTAGCAGCTGCGACGTTAAAAACAAAGCTTTTGACAGAAACTCAGGGACAAGCATTAAGGGTGTTGAGTTTCCTTCAACTGATGGAAAAAAGCACCGGTCTTGCATTTCAACACCGTCGTCGCCTATGAGCGATGAATTGGCAGCTGCAGCTGCCTCTGCTCCACGTCATTCGTCAATTTCTTTTACTGAGCCTAAATCCCATCCAGGCCGTGTTCGTACAGTGAGCCTTCTTTATCAGCATATTTCGCAGCATATAACCACTCCAAATCAAGAGAGTCATGTTGATAGCGATAAATCTACCAAGTTAAACGGTTTTAAGAAAATGGGTCATAGAGATGAAGACTATGATGATGATTTTGACGACGATAACGATTCTGATCTTGATGGATATTTTGGAAATGACAATGAAAAAAGCGACGAATCAAACCCTGGTCCTGGTGGAACAAGAGTTTCTTTCCAAACACCAAAGAAACATCAAAGTCTCCAAACCAAATCCGCAAGCGTTATATGCCAATACGCAGAGACAGCAAAAGGTGAGCTACAAAAAAGACACTCAGATATAGTGTCACCATCATCAGAAAGTTCGGGTTGTAGTCCTGGTACTGTGAAAAAGTTTGGCAGGCACTTTGCTACATCTTCTTCTGGGCCTTCTCAGCTTGAGAATTCTTCGATTGAAAACAAAGAATCCAACAATGCTCAGCCTATTTCTGCCCAGTTCAGTCAGTTCGTAAAGTCCCAGAATTTAAAGAAATCCGGCCTTCAAGACCCGCCGTATTATGAAAAGGCGTTTCGTCGAAATAGCCGAATTTCAATCATTGTTCCTCCAAGACCTCGTTCAGCACGTTCTTCAAGTTTCAACAATCCACTTGCACCACTTATCCATTCGCCATATCCAACAATGATATCACAGAGTCAATCATTCATGTCTGAAATGCCTTCTCTTGAGTCTATTACAGCTAAATCCGAAGACGATAGCTCAGAAAAGTTCAAGTTGAACAACGATTCTGATTTAGAATCCAATACTAAACAAGCCCGAGCCATAAGCAGATACCAGCACACTATCCATATCCTGATTGCCGTCACTGGATCGGTTGCTACCATCAAAGTCCCTTTAATTATTTCTAAACTACGAGAAATATACGGTCGATACGTAGTTGTACAAGTAATTGTGACATCATCGGCAAAACATTTTCTCAGTACTGTCAAAATGCCGCAAGGTGTCAAGGTTTGGCACGACGACGACGAGTGGTCATCTCGCAGAGGTGCCGGGTCTGAAACGGGTCAACAGCTACATGTACAACTTCGTCGTTGGGCTGATATTTTGCTAATTGCACCGTTGTCTGCCAACACATTGGCAAAACTTGCAAGCGGAATTTGCGATAACTTGGTGACATCTGTTTTTAGGGCTTGGAATCCAAAGACACCAGTAATTGTTGCACCAGCAATGAACACGCACATGTACATGAACCCAATGACAAAAAAACATTTAGATATACTCAAACATGAATGCCCGTACGTGACAGTTTTACGACCATTGGAGAAAGTATCTATACGTGGAGATATTGGAATGGGAGGGATGCGTGAATGGACAGATGTTGTTGAGAATTTAGTGAGAAAATTGGGATTGGCGCCATTGGGCAACAACCCGCGTGAAAAAAGAAGTGAGTCAAGAGTTTCAGAATCGCTTTTGGACTACAATAAAAGAGTCGAGGAAGATAGTTGTGAAGACGAAGTCCAAGGGCCAATCAAGGCTGTCAAACCGAAGCTCCACCGATGGCATACCATGAATATTTAACGAGCTAGTTTAAAATTTAAACTTTCTTTTTGAAAACAAGAAAAAAAAATAAAAAGTATAATAATGAGAAATATTTAAGCGTACGATGTTATTAAGTTTACAATTAAGCCAGGTACAGAATAGTTAATAAGAATGCTTTTATTTCACAAGAGAGTTTTTTTCATCAAGAAAGAGCTTTTGCCGTTATGTTGATAATATCCTTTTTTCTCAGGCCCACTAAGGACAAACCCGTGTTTAGCGTAAAATGCTTGGGCTTGGAAATTAGAGGTTTCGACATCAAGTGATAGTTCTCCATCAATAACTGGGTCTTCAGGCTTTTCGATAGCAACAACTTGCTGAACAAAAGAAACTGACCAGCCAAATGGCTTTTTAGGAGTTTTTGAAACGTTTGAGATTTTCATACTTTTTTGAGCCGAGGTCTCATTGCTAATACTAACGTTATCTATAGTTTTAGAAATGATGTCATGCGTATTTTTTTGCTTGGGAATTTGTTGTATTTTTTGTTGTAGCTCTTGTCGTAATAGGGTTTCTAGACTAGCCAGCAAACTAGAAGCAATTCCACAGCGCCGGTGGTCCGGATCTACTGACAGAATAGAGAGGTATGCAGAAGTGGAGCGCGAGGATTGTAAATGGCCAGCGACAACACCTACAATAATAGGCTTTGAATTTGACAATTTGAAACCGTTTTCAGTGTTGCTTTCATTGCTGTTGTTGTTTACTGTTGCGATAAGCAAAAAATGGCTGCTTTTGTAAAGATGCTGGAATAGAAATGAAAAACCGAAAGATGAGGAAAGAGTTTGAGAAAGGAAATTATGAATAGCCGAAATATCATTGGTTTTGGCTTGGGAAATGGTGACAGATGGTTTTGGAGGTGTCTCTGATAACGTTGAAGATACAGGTGATAGAGATAGCGACGATGTTGGTGATAATGAATTATCCGATTCTGTCTCATAGTAGTATTCAAAACTTTGTGCCAACAGAAGGTCAGAATCTATTTTTTTTAAATCATCTTGCTTAAAATCAGAGTCCAGTGTTGGATTCAAGTGATTTAAGTCGTTATCTATCGATTCTTGAATCACGACTGGTTCAAGAAGCTGTGTTTGTTCATTTGAAGAGGTTTGAAAAGCCATTTTGATAAAGATGATAAAGATAAATATGTATGGAAGCAGAGCAGGAATAGCTAGTTATATTTATATCCAAATATACTTAATGGGCTCGGACGTATTTTTACAAGTTTCAATAGAGCTTATATTAAAAAAGTCATCCAATTTTCTCAAACTGTTTGAAAATGCGGATCCATTTCGAAATCCGGGGTAATTTTTCGGAAAAATAATTGACGCACTGTTATTGGCACGTGAGCATATCCCATATTGGCCAGTCATTTGTGAAATATATGAATAAACTTTGGAAATATTGGTCAATTTACAATAGACGATAATAATCTTGGTTCGAGTATTTTGTAGAATATTCAAATCAATAGGACTGGACGCATTCAATCCGTAACCTTGTTTCTGTTATGGAAAAAGACTTATACTACAGGGCCTATTAGTTAATCATGCTGAGACCTAAAGGATTAGTTACACTGCTAATCCGGGTACTACATAGCTGGTACACTTCTGGTTCGTGAGTCAATACTCGGAATCTCGTATCGTAGTTGCAATATGCTGATGTTATTAACTTATCCCGATGTATGTTCCATGATCAAGTCACCAACGCTCGATCTAGCGTACTTTCAACACAGGTTATCGCTGCAACCATCGCCTCACAAGACTTGATCTCAAAAAAATATGTTAATCCTCATCTACTGTGTCTAGATTTCAAAAGTACTCTAAACACTTTCCACCAACTCATCCATACTTATTTTTTTGCTTACCCTTCCCAGCCGAAGAAGTGGGTCGATAATGTCACAACGGGTTAGGGCACGCACGGCTAATCGATGCGCGGCTCAAGGTCACATGATACCAGTTTATGAATCTGTTTGTTTTTAAACATTTGAGATACGCTACTCACCAAAAAGTGCCCAAAGTAAAACCAACCACCTTTATTCAGACACCTTTGGTGGTCTTGCCTGTCTTGATTTGGCGTGTTTTTTTTTCAGCTCACAATGACGACACGTCATGAAAGAAGCGCTTCAGGCGACTTGACTCATACTCCAAGCGCTTCGCAAGGGCTTCATACGCCTGCAAACGGAACCTATTTCAGCTCGAGTCCTAGAGCAAATATCAATGGGAATCAAGACAGATCTAGAGCTGACGGATACCCAGAAACGACTCACCATCTTTTACCTCAAGCTCCAATACAATCTCAACATTTCAATCAACTGCCTACTTCTTTTGTTCAGTCACGAGGGCAGTATAGCCAGAACAGAGATTCTGCTCAAGGTCAGAATCCTCAAATCGAATCAGGTATGCCTGGTTATACATATAACCTAACTGAACTAGGACAGATTCAAAAACAGAATGGTCAATTTCAAACATATTCACAGTCTAGCACAATTCCCTTAAGTTCTCAAGATACTGAAAATTATCAGCAAACTCCTAGCATTGGATCACGATACCTGAATGGAACTACATATCAAAGTATGGAGTTTTTGAATCATCCTGCCTTTCGAGATGCACAAATATACCAGCAACAACAGCTAAATAATATATATCCATCATATTCTAATACCCAAATGCCTCTTTCTCAGTTTCAAAGTAATCTTACTACACAACCTCCCAGCATACACTACCCTTCAAGTAACCCAATATACAATCCTAACCCGAACCCAACCATAAGCACATCAAAGACTGAATATATATGTCCTATGACACGTTTTTCAACTGATCAAGATCCCATGATTTTCACCAAAGAGCAGCAAACACATTATAACATCCATACTGCTTGCAAAATACTTGAATCTTCTGATGATCCACTTCTCAATCAAACGTTTAAAATCATCAAGATTCACATGCAGTCGCTCTTCATGACTGTTGCAAATCTCTACCCTTCTATTTCGTATCACGAACTTTTGCATCTACTCTATGCCTCATATTTTCTTCCTGAGCACCAATACTTTGATCCTCTGACTGTATCTTCAGATTCGTGCTTATATGACCCATTCAGATACCCTGGTCATGTTGAAGAAGAAGCTTTGAGAGTAGGACTCTCTAGTATGGCTGTTATGGCTGAACAAAGGTTTCCTAGACTTTCGCGTGCTGTGATTAAAGGAATGGGTGAACTAGGTCAAGACAATCACAATGATAGACATGAGCAGGGAAGCTCCGAAGATACTTCAAATGATCAAAACGGCGACAACTCTGAAAACTCACGAAACCCTCACAATAATCAAGATACCCAAAACAACAATGATCATAATACTCAGAGCATCCAAAATACCCAAGATCATCCCTCCGCCGAAAACGACTCTCTTCCCCTTCCTCCTTCAATTATTCCGGTTTTGTCGCCAAATCATCGTGTTCCTTCCGGTCCACTGCAAAATCCTGTTGATCTATCTCGGTTCAGTGGCATTCCTAGGTTTGAACAGACACAGAATTCTCAAAACCAATATCCACTACAACAACAGCAGCAACAGTCTAGTTTGGGGCTACTACCCAGTGTAGAGTTGACCAATTCCAACTCAGCAAGTAGCCAGCGGAATAACAACACTATTTCTTCGCGATCTGAGCAAACTTCGTTACAATCACCAATTTTGATTCAGAGTCACGGCAATTCGAAAAAAAATCAAAATCCTCAAAACCAACCGCAGAACGGGTTCGAACGACTGTTATCAGGCAAAACTGTAGAAGACTCAAGAAGACAGCAAGACTCCCGGACAGCTGGAACAACATCTGAGCCTTTGGAATCTTTAAATGCTTTTAAAAGAGTGTATAATTTTGAGAACATGGAAAACAGCAGTATTCAAAACCAGACTCCAGTTTTTTCTTCAACACCCGAGTTAAGTACAAGCATGAATGATGATGATAGCTCCCGTTTTGCAGATGGAAGTGATGACAATGAGGGGCCGTACTCTAGCGCTGCAGCAAACTTTTCAGAATCAACTTTCCAAAATGACAACAGCGATGCCACAAGCACAACTCAAAGGAGAAATTTTGTAGGCTATTTGCCAACTCCCATGACCTTGTTTCGAAAAAACAATGATTCAACGCCAAGTATAAACAACTCTGAGCGTGAAAGACAAACAGGTATCGAAGAATCGGGAAATAGTCACAGTTCAAACTTCAATAGCACATATCTTAATAATAACGATAGTCAAAATGGCACTGCAACTTTCAGTAATGACAGTAATACCCAGCAGTCTCAGCAACAATCCATGCAACCAGCATTGAGTCCAATCCAAATTGTCAACCTGGGTAATGAAAATTTTCGAAACCATTCAGAATCAGCATTTTCAACAAGCTCAGTAGGAACAAACAATGGTCAACAAACAGCTTCAAACGATTCAGTTGTTGACAGAGGTGATTTGAATCAGCATACAATGGATACCACTAATGTCATCAATACTGACGCTGATACCGATCTAAATGAAACTAATTACCAAACTAGTCAAGCTCAACCTGCTTTTTTTGAAAGAGAACTTGATAACGCCCAAAAAATAGACGAAAATTCAGATGATCATGAAATGAGCGAAAACAGCGTTGACGAAAAAACACAAAAAGAAGCGGGAGTCGAAGAAAATAATTTCTTTGACGCTTCAGTTGGACATCAAAACTCTGATTCTAACTTCAACTTGTCAAGCAAAAATTATAATCATCATAATAATAATCACCAGCATCAAGGAATAAGAGTACGTAACTCAAGTGAAACTTTGATAAGTCGAGGAAACATAAGCAATTATAGTTTTGAAAACTTAAACCATGATTTGCCGTCTCCTAACAGTGTGATTGATAAGTCACACTCAAAAGCGTTTACTGGAGGTGTTATTGGGAAAAGACAAGTGAGTGGTTCAAGTACTAGTGGCTCAATTAGGTCTAATGCTGTTCCATCTTTAATTTCTGAAACAAGCAAAAGCAGTAGTAGTACTAATACACTTTCAACGGCTTCTTTTTCTACCACCTTGAACAACTACACTCGATCTGGTTCGGTACCTGAAATGTCAAGAGAAACGGATTCTGATTCTCATGATAAACACACAGATGATAGTGGAGAAATCACAACTCCAATCACCGTGTCAAATCAGCTTTCAGAAAATAACGATAGTGACAAGCCTGAGCGGCGTTTTCAGGAACTGGATAATCAACAAGGTCAAAGTAATAATCACGATTCAAATACCCCTAGTTCATGCCATTCAGTATTGTTACTACCAACCTCTCCACATGAATCTTTTGGTTATATTCCATTTTCTAAACAACAACAACAACAACAGCCTTTGGCAAGAAACAAACTATCTTCTTCAGATGTTCAATCCCGACGTGTATCTTTTCCTAAAATGATGTCACAATCTTCTATATTAACACCGACTCCATCTATAGAGCCTTTAGCTTTTGAAGAAGGGAACAGTTTAATGGATGTAATTTTTGGAGCTTCCAACAAGCACCAAGGCAGTAACAACATAGAAAATAAAGACGATGCTGATACCACTACCACTAACGATGATGATAACAATGGTTATCACAATAACAATGCACATATTTGCAACAACATAGGGATTAGTAGGTTTGCCAGATCGTCATCTTCTTCTTCATCTTCTCCTCCTGTTACACCTTCATCTCCTACTTTTTCTGCTTCTTCACGTTCGTCACCACATAATACTTACAACTTTTCAAAGCCTCGTGCTACCCAAATGGTTTCACAACCTTTACAGAGATCTCGGGCTTCACAAGTGATGAGCTCTTCACCATTGCCTACCTCCTCAAACTCTATGTCTTCTCAATCAGCAGTACTTTCTTCTAGTAGAGCTTCTAGTTATGAGAACAAAACTGGGTACAATAGTAATAATAATAAAGACGATGAAGAAATAACTATCAAAAGTCATATTTTAGAGTCGACACCGAGCAGTGATACCGTTCCTTCAAATGCTCATTATCAAAAAGTTGGAAAACCTGTTGAACGCAATCCAATCCGCACAACAAGAACAGAAAAACTCACGAGTTTGGAGCCAGTGTCGCCAATCTCAACGCGTTCATGTAGTGCTGGTTGGGGCTCACCTGCTGCCTTAACCTCGACTTCATCTTCTTCTGCTCACTCCGGAAGCCCTAACTCTTCTACTTTTCGCAATGCTCAAGCGGCTGTATCTGCTCGTCGCCATTTCACCGAGCACTCATCGGCCAATACACCTACTTTGGCGTCCCATGGTCACTTTTTGTACACTGGCGGAAGTGGCATACGAAGTACTAGCAATAGTAGTACTACTACCACAACCAGTAACGCTAGTAGTAGCAACCTTGATATCATTCGAAGTTTCAGTCCGGCTAATCCTGTCAGCCAGCGAATAAGAGATGTAGTACACTCTTTGTTTGGATCAAATTCGGGTTCAAGTAACGTCAATCATAGTAACACTGGTAATGGAGACGCGCATGCATATGGACATGGAGTAGCAGCAGGAGGATTAGGAGGACGACCTGTATCAAGCCAGCGAGTAATGAACCGAGTCAACAGTATCAATAGCGTGGATAGCACGACCAGCATCAACAGTGTACAGAGCATTCCTAGTATGGGAAGCTTGAATGAGACAAAAAGTCACGGAAAGGAAAGGCATGAAGGTCAAAAAAGGTACGGAATTGATCGTGATGGAGATTTTCATATGAAATAAATGTGTTTTACTATTCTTGTTATACTTTTTATCTTGTTATTTGCATATATTTTCTTTTTTCTCTTTTGTTATTATTAAATCAATGTATCTTTTGATAAAGCTATTGACCTTATTATTCCTAAAACTTAAAAACAAATTTTTGAAAACTGGATCTAGTAAAGTTAGCAATAAATACCACTGTTTTTATACGTTTTCGATCAATTCAAGTGATTATAATACATTTAAGCAACTATTGACGTATATGCACTTATATATACACATTAATAAGAAAAAACTAAAGAAAAAAAAAGCATATCTACTTATATAATACAAACTGCCATTCTAGTACTGCTGTTACCAAAAAAAAAAAAAAAAAAAAAAAAAAAAACCGATGGAAGATTAAAGCAGAATGATGGAAGAGTGAAAGAATAAAAACTATGCAGGTGGAAGTAATACAGGAATATTGATCAAGCCCTCTTTATCCAACTGCAACTTTTCATCTTTTCCCTTTTCAACTTTGCCATACTCATGAACACCACTGTTAAGGGAATCGTGAACGTTACTAGGAGCACCATTTTCATAATCTGGGTTATCTTCTGTTTCCTTCTTATCGCTACCAAGTTCATCAGCTTCATTGTGGGTTTGGTCGTGGGTTTTGATATATTGGTCATACAACCTAAGAGGCAATGCTTCAGTACCATGGTGTTGCCAATGAGGTTGATGACGAGGAGACCCATTACCGTTGCTACTGATGTTATTATTATGGTTATGATTGTAATTATTATTGTGATTATGATTGTTGCTATTATGATCAAAGTTCATCATGCTTCCATTATCGTGGCTACCAGGCGAATATCGAAGCTCGTGGTCATGTTCGTGGCGAGGGGAATATGAAAAATGCAAGTTGGGTCTGCTCTTGCGTGTTGGGCTTAATCCAGGACTTTGGGATCCGTGTGAACAAGGTGTACAAGGAGTACGAGGAGTACGGGGTGTACGTGATGTATGAGGAGTGCGAGGCATAGATTCCCTAAAACTTTCTGCAAACAAATCGTTTACCGGCATTGAAAGAGGTGATGCGGTCGCAAGGAAACAGTTTGAGTTCACGTCATAATTATGAGCTGTACTGCTTCTATTCGAGCAACGCACTTGTTTTGCCGGTGAATGACAAGACGGTTGATGCTGATAGTTTGAGTGGTGATGTGGTTGATGATGCGATTGAGAATGTGTACGGTCAACGCTTTTACTTTTTGCATGGCTATAACTAGCTGGAGACGCAATACTAGCTGGCTTAGCGCGAAGAATACTGGAACTACTAGGCATAGTACAGCTTTGAGTCCGTGAATGTGTAGACTTACGCGAGGCTGAAGGTGCATCATGTATACGTTTGGGTGATGCAGAACGAGTTCTAAAATGACCTCGAGGTTTAGTGGGCGGTACTTGCTCAATTACGCCTAAAGACCCACCAGAAACAGTCTGTTTGGGAATTGCTTCATCAATGTTAACCAGCATGGTTTCTGGTCTGAAATCAGGAATGTTGTTTAGCAATTGTCCCTGAGCAGGACTGTGAGATGATGCTGGTGAAGGTGGAGCGTGGCGAATAAGTTTTGTTTTAAATCCATGCATAGGTGTAAGTTTAATCTTTGAAGGGCTCAAGCTGCGAGTTGATCGTAGAGAAGAAGCCTTTTTAAGTCGTTTTGGCTTTTCTTCAGTAATTCCAAATTTTGATTTGAAAAAAGTAGAAAAGTTGGAAAGAAATGTGCCATCAGACTCTTCCGAACTTGTTTCTGATTCTGATTCTGATGAACTATCATACTCATTTGCATTGGAATGGTGAATCGGGTATTCAGTACAAACAGTAAGGCTTCTGGCACGATTCGATTTAGGAATTGTAAACAAGTCTTTTTGGACATGTCCATTTTTTTTCTTTCTTGGTTTAAGAGTGTTATCGTCATGGTATTCATGTTCATCATCATCTTCTTCTTCTTCAGAGTCTGAAGAATCAGATAAAACGCTTTTCTTCCATTCGTTTTGGACCGAGTCTTTATGCTTGATAATCACAGTATCAAACTTGTCAGCACTATCTGAACCAGATTCATCAAACTGCTTCAATAAAGTTCGTTTGTCGCAAAGAATCTGGTCTTCAAGTTCTTCAATCTCATCATCTACTGTTGCTAAACTCTGTTCCAGTTTCTGAGTCATTTCACGAACAGATGCTTGGTATGCAGCCACTACACGTAGATCGGGATTAATGGTATTGATGGGCAGAGAAGGACGAAATGAAAACCGATTCAAAAGAGAGGAGGTTGGGAAAATAGATGTAGTAGGACTTAATTGCGTGAAACATGTTGATGAGTTCACCAGCGGAGATGTTGGATATAACGAGTCGTTTCGAAGAAAAGTCGGAGAAATGGGAGAGTCGGATTTTTCAAAGAATAGTGAGTGAGCTATCTGTGGTGATATTGGAGGAGAAGTGGCTAGTGAAGAAGCATATTCAATGGAAGAAAATGTAGATGAAGTGGACAGTGTTTTTGAATGTAAAGAATAGTCGTTTGAAGTAGACGTGATTGAGTTGGAATCCAAGTCACCTCCTAGGACTGGAGTATATAAAGACTTGAAAGACTGAAGCTCAGATATTGCAGAGTCTAGTAACTCGCGAGCTTCAAGAACCTTACGTTCTTTCAAAGCCAAAGTCTCAAATAAAGACTTCAGATTATCGTCATCTTCATTGGAGTGAGGCGGGTTTGAAACAGACTGAGATAAAGAATGTGCCAAAGTATTCAAGGAATGAATAGTTTGAAGGGAGCTTAAGGATGTTGACGACGAGGTTGAATTGGACCGATGATGCTTTGATGCTAATGAAACAGACATAGGTATTTTTGATAATAGTCACAAAAGAGGTATGGGTAATGAAATTAATGATACATGGTATAAAGAGTTGGAAAAAAAAGTCAATGAAAGAAAACACAATTAAACCTGAAATTAAAGTGAATGATCAATTTTAAAAAAAAACAAAAACAGGCCTTGAGTTGTTGTTTCACCGATGAGATATGCTTAGGTAATCAGGGGGTATTCCAAAGTGAAGCTTTGGGTGGTTTTTTCAACGTTTTTTTTTTTTTTTTTTCATTTTCGGGCGATTTAAGTCTTACCTAAAACTACGGGTCAGGTTTCTGCTTTTTCACACCCGCACTCTTGATTCCTAAGTTCCGGTACTCGGGCCACGATCACTTTGGATTTTGTTTGTTTTCATTCAGTCAATTTTTGTAAATACCTGCACCCAATTCTACATTCTTGACGAATATTCGGGTTCGCGTGCCCAAAAAATTGTCTGCAGCTCCGATCGATACCTTCGATCACGTGGAGATGTACAGCCGTTCCACCGTTTTATGTGTAGCCGTGCGTTGCCAGATTCCAAAAACTCGACAGCTATTTCAGTCTTAAAAACGTGCTTCATATTGGGCTTTTATCTATTTATAAGTACTGTTTTTGGCGTATCTAGTGTATTTACTAAATCCCGTCTATCGAAAGTCACACTCAGTACAGTTTTGGCAAACTTTCACATGCTTAATATATAACTCAGCCGTTTTCATCACCCATAATTCACGTGTTTCGGTTATGTTTGGAAAAAAAAATCGTCTCCTTTTTTTTCCTTTCTTCGACCAACAACAGCATCAAGCATATCGTTCATAATGATATTTGGAGGTGTGTGCGCATTATTCCGTTTTTTATAGTATTCAAGTGCTCAACTCTTTACTGACTAGGTTTTTCAATTGCTTACTTTGTCTAGATACCAACGTCTACTTGGATCCTGATTCTTTGGTCCAACTCAGGAATTATAAATATCAAGTATGTGTAGTTCTGTTTTGTTTGTTTACTTCATAACATTCATGTATGCTTATCATTCATATCTACAGCTCTAACATCTTCAATAAGGCAGTGGATCGTTCATATCTTTCCTACTATGTATTGAATCCTTACTGGACCTTTTGTGCCAAATTCATGCCACGCTGGCTGGCTCCAAACGTCATTACCTTGTTGGGAATAATTGCAATTTATGCAAACATTCTCACTATCCTCATTTATGTTCCTGATTTGGTCAGCGTAGGACCATCATGGATATACTTTTCATTTGCCTTTGGTCTCTTTTTTTACCAGACCATGGACAATATTGATGGCAAACAAGCCCGTGCTACTGGTTCTTCTTCACCTCTTGGTGAGCTTTTTGATCATGGAATTGATTCCCTCAATTGCTGTCTCGGAGGCCTTGTTCAGTCAGTTTGCATGGGATTAGGTTCTTCCCAGTCAAGTGCGTTCATCACTTTTGTTACTTGCATTCCCATGTACCTTTCAACTTGGGAAACTTATCATACCCACGTGTTATATCTTGGTTATATAAATGGTCCTACTGAAGGTATCATCATTGCAGTTTTGACCATGGTAATCTCTGCTGTTAAAGGAGTAGCTTTTTGGGACAACACAATTGGCGAGGTTCTCCCGTCTTTTATCCAGTTCTTGATTTCTTTTATTGTTCCTTCTTCTGATACCCTCAATTTTGCTGACCGTCCTATTAAAGACCTCTGGGTCTACATTGCTTTCTGGTCTATTGTGTGTGTCCATGTTCCAGTCTGTATCTTCAATGTCTACAATCACAAGCGTAACCAGGCAAAACCTGCCCTTGGAGCTTCGGCTGGCGAAAATGTGCGAAATCTTATGAGACAAAAGCCAAATACCCCCTTATCTCCTAGTTTTGGCTCTTCAAGTGCCACGACTGGAACATCATCTGGTGAAACCTCTGTTCGCAACGACAATGCCAAAAACTCCTTGAACGATTATGATGACGATAAGTTTATTCCCAAGAAAAAGTATCATCAAACAGCTTTTGGCGAAGATTCCTTTTCTACCGCCTTGCTTCAGCTTTCACCAATTGTCACCACTGCTGCCGCTGTTTATATTTGGCTCACTTCGCCTTATTCTACCATCATCTCCAATAACCATTTGATTCTGTTTACTCTCACCATATCTCTTGTTTTTGGAAGAATGACTACTACCATCATTCTTGCCCACTTGACCCGTCAGCCTTTTCCATACTGGTCCACTCCCATGTACCCCCTTTTTGCTGGCGCAATTCTTTTCCGAATTTTCAGCTGGCCATCTGCCGCTGCCTCATTGACTGTTGGAAACCCTGACTTGTTCAATGGCTCTCCTGACTCTATTGATGACGTGCAACTAATCCCAAGTAGAAAGACTGCTCAGCCTGCTATTTCAGACGGCTCGTACTCTATGGCCGTTAACTTTGAGCTGGTTTACTTGTGGCTTTTCTTTTTGTACGTCTTGACTTATTTCTCAGTTTATGCGACCAGGGTTATTAGAGCTATTACAGAGTTTTTGGGAATTTCTGCTTTCACCGTTAGAAAGCATATTGATTTGATGGGTAAGGATTCATAAATGTATTGTGTGTTTTTTCACTTTTTCATTTGCGTTGGCTATTGGATTGTACGAGTTTTTTAATTGATAGAGCTCATGGATGGATTTTAGAATAAATTACCTTTAGAACTATAGATATAGATATTTAGTTTTTTTTTTTTTTTTTCATTGTGATAGGCTTGTTTCGTGCTTAATTTAGGGAATTGTTAATATAGAAGCCTTTGTATAATATAATATAATATAAGATATTTTTTTCAACAAAATTGGCAATGGATTTCTGGTTGTATAAATACAACTAAACAGGATGTTTATTGTACAGCATGATTTTCATTTTGTAAATAGTCTGAAATCAGCTTTTATCTGGTGTTTCATTGATCCTTGAACATAGTTCTCAGTTGGATTCTAGCATATGCCTACCTTTCCCAATCCTCAATAACATCTTAACGAGACTAAAAGAAAACTTCCTTCTTCTCGGCGACTTCAGACCTCAAAAAAGATGCTATTCAAGCACCGGGCCACCCAGGTCGTCTATCGAGGAAAAAATGATGCAAAAAAGAAATGTTGATAGGTCGTACCCGGGATCGAACCGGGGTTGCCGGAATCAAAATCCGAAGTGCTCACCACTACACTATACAACCTGCTGTTGTAATCTTGTGATTTAAAAATAATATATACTTAATAAATACTAACGTTCAAATATTTAATAGATTTTGCCGTGTTTAGGAGGAAATAACTTTCATATTATATAGTTACAATGCCCTTGAATAAATTGAACTAAATTGGTTTTTTGATTTTTTAAACACGCCAGGCTAAATAACAGATTTAGCAGAATTGAGTAACTTCAAGCTGGAATTTCCAAGTTGCAACAAATGTATTAATACCTTTAGTTTTTGAAGGAAGACGACAAGCTTAAATCAAGAAAATTATAAAAACTCAATCCAACTAATGATAGGCTATAGTATTTTTTTGAATAAGAAAAAAGCCAAAGGCTTAAACAATGTTAGTGCGGAAAATTTTGTAATATTCATATGTGATTTTAGGAGGCCACTTAATACTATACTCTTCATTTTTTCTAAGAGGATTAAAAACTTGAATGTGCTCATACAAAAGAAGTCTTTCATAGATATGAAAATTAAATCTGAAAGGCCTTTTTCCCTATAATATATCTTGATTTTGGTTATTATGATGCTTGATTTTGAACTTGGCAAGAACACTCAGCAAGCTAGTGTCCTGAATATGAGTTGGTTGTTAGACCTCTAAGTAGCTAGCTTAATAATGCTTGTATTCTGGCTTTTGAATAAACAGGCATATCGTACACCATTATGTCTGGGATGAAACAGTACAAAGGAACAACAAAGAAGCAGTAGAAGCTCTAGATTGGATGAGTCGACATAGCATGGTGTTGTGCTCTCCAAGAAGCGTCCCTACACACAATTCAGGCTCTGTTATCAAACTCGTGTTTGCTACTGAAAAAACTAGTGAAAAGATTGAGTTTATTGAGCCAATACTAGATGGTGACAAGGAATATTTTTCTGATCACAATCTACAGGTATGGCATTTCGACAGCAAACGGAGAGGACCAGAAAACTGCAACCTCAAAACAAAAAAAAAGGAAGTAAGAACAGTGTACAATTATAAAAAGGCAGACTGGTAAAAATTTGATAAGGAATTAACTCATAAATTAATCCAAATTCTTGACAGCTAGTTTGACCAAGAGGACGATGATGAAATCGAGGATAGGGCAAGATAGCTGGAAGCAGCTCTGAAAAGAACACTAGCAGATACAATTCCAAAAATTAGACTATGACCTTTTTCAAAAGCCTGGTGCGATGTTGAAATGGACGAATTAGTCAAAAAAAAAAGCCAAAGTTTCGAGAATCAAAGCCACAACAACAAATGAAGAAGCAGACACGAGGCCGCAAAAGAATGCCTTGGCAAAATGTGCGAACAAATGAAGAAAAAGAGATACGAATTCTGGAACAACTACCTGAAAAATCTAAAATGTAACCAAATATGGAATGTAGTGAATTACAGAAAAGATGAAGGCAGTACAAAAACCAACAAACAGCTACTACATAAGGACGGGATCAAAACTGAAATGCTTGCCGAAAAAAGGGAGGGGATCTGGGATTCACTACTACCTGACAGGTCAAATGTAATCGAAGAAGCTGAACTGGAGTTTGACATTGAAATCATGAGCCCTCAAGAATGGCCAACTCTGGAAATTCAAGAAGTCTCAGAAGTAATAAGCGAACTACCGGGAAGAAACAGCACCAGGACCAGACATGATACCAAAACTTACAATCAAGAAGGAATGGTCAAACAAAGGTTTCAAGGAAGCATTCTACGACCTCCTTAAAACCTGAGTCCAACAAGGTTACCACCCAAAAACATGAAGACAGAGCACAATTGTCGTGCTACCGAAACCAGGGAAAAGGGACTACACAATAGCCAAAGCGTACAGATCAATATCGCTCTTGAAAATTTCCTCCAAAATACTGGAGAAAGTTGTTCAAAAACGAATGGCGTACATCACAAGAGACCTACTACCAAAAGGACAGTTTGGAGGCAGACAATGATACTCAGCACCAGATGCAGTTCTAAATTTTGTCAAAGACGTAAAATAAACACCAGGTAGAACCGAAACGAGAAAATGCGTTCAAAAGCTAGTAACGACGGTTATGATTATAGACATCACTGGAGCCTTCGATAACACCGACAAAGGAAGATAACTACCGGTATTCTCCAGGGATCGCCATGATATCCCCTGCTCTTTTTGTTTTCACACCACTGCTCTACAAGAAAAGTCGAAAATGGGGCGCCAATATGACGGGCTTCATTAATGAAATAGCAGTCTACGTGACCGGAAAACCCGGAAACAACGCTTCGAAACTGAGTAAAATCTTGGCCAAGTGCATCAAATTGGCTGAAGACAACAAGACCAGTATAGGCCGTGGCGACAAACTAAACTTCATCCACTTTAGTAACAGGAGCTACGAAAAACTAAAAGAACATCGACTATGCATACCAAACAAAGAACCTAAGCAACGAATGCTGGAAGTAAAGCTGCTAGGAATCATACTAGACAGAAGACTCAACTTCAACAATCACATTGAAATGAAAAGTTGAAAGGCAAAAGTAGCTATGGGCTCAATTTACAGATTATATGGCACAGTGAGAGGAATTTCAGGAGAGGCTGTAAGGTCTCTGTACATTGCATGTGTCAGACCGATAATGGAATATGGAATAGAAGTATGGTTCAGACCAACTATTGCAAGCCAGTCTCAAACCCTGGCGAAAGCACAAAAATTGGGGCTGAGAAGAATACTAGGAGCTTTCAGAACAACACCAGTTGAAATAATGGAAGTAAAAGCAGGGATTCTACCCACAAAAATAAGGCAATAAGAGTACACTACAACCTGAACAAAAACAACACTATCAGAAAGCATCTGGGCAATCCTGAAAAATATTCACCTATAAACACACTGAAGGCTGAACTTGATAAAATCGGAAAGTTGAATTACAAAAACAAAGTGAAGGTTATAAAACCTACTTGGGAATCAGTTGCAAACCAGGAAAGAAGCCGACCTACAGATGACATACCAAATGACTTAAGAGTCGCATCGGAAATGTATGAAGAAAAGTTGAAGGCATTAAAACATATCAACAAATAACCAAT
>JAKTYL010000155.1:0-45343 GCA_030578715.1 Magnusiomyces tetraspermus
AGCCTTCAAATACTGAAGATTTTTGGGCTATTTGGTAAAGACAGTATAAGTTGGGGAAAAGATGTGAAATAAACAATTTAAAAGCAAAGCGGCTACACCATTGTAGAATTGAGATTTTTGTCTTATTGACGAAATTGTGGGCAGACCATCACTTTATGGACTTGTTAAGTAAAAATACAACACAAAAAAATCATGAGTAACACAACAACTAAAGAAAAGCATCTTCATATAGAAAGCCGTTACTACGACAATATTCAAAGATATTTTGCCAATGTTTTTAATGTTTAAGGTTAAGGGGATTAGGCTAGTGCACTTGGGATTTCATTCTCAGTTATTACTCTATGTAACATCTGTCAAACTAGCTAACTAGTTACCTTGACAATCAATAATTGATTTGTTAGTTAAGTTTCAACAATTGTAGAAACTCAAGTTTTGTTTGGTTTTTCAATATTTGGTTGTTGTTGTTGTTTTTTGATTTGAATTTTATACACCTGCTTTAACTTGGAAACCGGCTGGTTCATCATGAACTTTTCTATGTATAAATATTTAATGGCCTGCTTTTCTGCTTTAGATTAAGATACTTGCGTATTTTGAAATTTTTGAATATCTTTCTTCAGTTTTGTTTTTTTATTTTCCAATTTATAAATAATTAGATTTAATTATTAAATATTAGTTTTAATCACGGCTATCTCTTTGGGTTTGCAATGTTTTATCATTTAAGAATTAGAATTTGCATTTTTAAAGCCATATTCTTGTTCCATCTGGCTTTCAATTTTATTGGCAAACTATTCTTATCAAACGCGATACAACGGTTTTTTACTAAAGCATATTCATATTATTAACAATTATTACGACTTCCTACATAATTCAGGCTCATTTGCTTTCAACAATAGACAATATTGTTTTAAAATGACATCTCAAATAATCTGCTTTGAGTTAATCCAAACAATAAATCTTTTTAAATAGTTTGGTCAACTTTTTCAAGTACTCGTAAGACTCATTGGTTACTTCAAGTGAATCAAAATCACTCAACACTTTTGTCTGCCATTCTTGAACCTCCTTGATTGTTGCTACTGTACCAAAACATTTCTTGTGATTATCTTTTGTTTTTTCTCGTACTCTTTTCCACGTTCAATCTCTCACAAGAGTATGAAAATACAAACGTGGAATCATTCGAAAATAAAGTGTTTAGCTGTTGACTCGAGTTTGCCTTTTTTGTTTCTGCATTTAGTTGACCTGCTAGCATAGTATTGAGAAACGATTCGTTTTAGATTTATTTGATTTAATCTGTAAGCTGTTATCAACAATTGCCTGAAAATATATCGCTAAGATAAAAAAAAAATCAGTTTACAATCTTTCATTTCAGCTGGCTGAGTTTTGTATGGTGATTCAAAGAAAGGATGTAGCAGCGTTTGCAGAAAGTGTGGCATCTGGTTTAATTCAAGTAAAGCAATGTGCAAGTAGAGAATAGCAAGATCGCCGATTGCATAATCTGTGCTGGCATTGGAAATATCAAATAGAAAAGAAAAGAACTTTTGCTCTAGATCTTGTAGTAAAATATCCAGTCGATTCAGATACGTAGGGAAACGGTTTAGAATTTTAGAATTTTTCCATTTGTTTTTTGATAGACATTTAGTGGGAATTTCCCGTGACATTATAATGTCAAGTAATCGAGCGGAGTTTATTTTATTGAATTGAATAGAATATTAAGGTCTGTTGTTTTTAAATAATGTAAAATGATTGAGTTTTGTTTATATGTGAAATCTGAAATTCTATACATAAAATCAAAAATACAATATCATTTTTATTCAGCATCGCGGCGTTTCCCAAACAACCTCATTCTAGCACCAATATCGTCCGGTGGTACAATTACTCCAGTTTCGGCTTCATATTTCACCCAATCTTCAATAAGCGTATTGAGAATATCAGGATACTGGTCTGCCAAATCTTCAGTCTCACCTTTGTCTTTACTCAAATTATAAAGCTCCCATTTAGTAATTTGGTCTTCTTTTGGGATATACAAAGCTTTCCAGTACCCTCGTCTAACAGCTCTTTGGCTAAACAGCTCCCAACCATTAAAACTGGTATTTCCATGTATATTACTTCCAAACCTCAAATGGTTTGTCCATGAAACACCTCTTGGAATCACAACCTCTTTTCCTCGGAAACGGCTTCCAACAGGCTCAATACCGGCTAAATCCAAGAATGTAGGAAGAATATCCATGACTGTACTGAACTCATTCGAAATACGTTTTTCTTGAACGAATTTTGGGTACCTTATAATAGCTGGGCATCTGATACCACCTTCAGTAATAAACCCTTTACTAAGTTTTGATGGTGCAGTTGCAGCTTGAGCCCATCTAGGGCCATACCAGTAAAACGAATCCTTATTACCCAAGTTTTCCAGAGAATTATCAAAGTACTTTACTGGTGCTTGAGTGCTCAAAATTGGAATTGCTTCAAGAATAGAGCCTTCTGCGCCATTGTCAGACATAAAGATAATGAATGTGTTGTTGAGCTCTCCTTTTTTTTCCAGGTAGTCCACAACCCTGCCAATATTCTCATCCATGATCTCTACCATGGCAGCATATATTTCCATAGCTCTTGCAGACTTTGCACGCTCAGTGGGCTCAAGATCATCCCAATCTGGTTCATCTGTAATTACTGGAGAAACAGTAGTACTTTCGTCAATCAGATTGAGCTCTTTTTGCTTTTGTAAACGTTGGGCACGCAACTGGTCAGGGCCTTCATCATAGAATCCTTTATACTTCTCCCTCACGTCTTTTGGTGCTTGCAGAGGCCAGTGTGGAGCAGTAAATGGAAGGTAAGCGAAAAATGGCTTTTTAGGCTCATGCTCTTCCAAGAATTTGATCAATTGGGTTGCGAAATACTCAGATGAATAAAAATTTTCCAGTTGTTTGTAGTCGTAGAATTCACCATCAATAGCATATAACGGAGGCAGAAACTCAATCACTGGGTTCCCGTTTTTATCAGTTGGTTCATACGCATAATGATTACCAGCTCCAGGAAGTAAAGCAAAAGACTTTTGAAATCCACGAGCAGCAGGAAATCGTTCTTTGGTCAAACCCAAGTGCCATTTTCCAGACATGATTGTTCTATAGCCATTGTCAGACAATATTTCCGGCAATGCAGCGACATGATCATTTAAATAGCCTTCATAACCAGGTTTGCCTTGAAAGTATTCAGGGAATCGAGCAGCAGTTTCAGCCATTTGGCCCAATCCTGCGATATGATTGTCAGTTCCACTTAGCAGCATTGATCTAGTTGGTGAGCATGCAGAGGCAGTATGAAAGTCAGTAAATATCAAACCTTCATCAGCTAATCGTTGAATGTTTGGGGTTTTAATTTCTGAGCCAAATGGACTGGTATCAGACCAGCCTAAATCATCAGCAACAATAACTAAAAAGTTAGGTTGTGACATTTTTTAATTTGAATAACAAACATGGGAACGGTACAAAAAGCCATTATTTATATACAATCACATCATCACATCATCAGCCTTTTAAATTTGTCTATTTCACTTTAAGCCTCATTTTCCGTTTTAACCAACTTTACTTGAAATTAAGCCACACCATATTATAAGAATTTTATTCAAATATCTAATAACTAAACTACTGCAAAAGTTGATCACGGAAATGTGCTTGGTGATTAATAGTCTTGCCTTCTCTACGTCTTTCCTGTGTCTTTTTGCGGTTGATATCTTTAAATGCTTGCTTCTGGAGTTTATCACGAATAGGATCCTTGGTCTTGATCAAATTGTTGATTCTTCTGTCAGCGGCAATAAGAGTGCCTTGGTCTTCTGATAAAGTGTTGCTGTGAAGGTTTTGTCTATAGTATCTTGCAAGAGATCTGTGACCAGCTCTCAAATTACCCATAGCAAGCTCAAGACCAGTTTCTGTAACCATTGGAGCATAGTAGTCTTCAGGAATGTCGTCGTCGTCGTCGTCGTCGTCGTCATCATCTTCACCGTTGTCATTCTCGTTTTCTTCACCCGACAAGTCTTCCCATTCTTCGTCGTTTCCTTGAGTAACCTTGGAGTATGAACTTGTAAAGTCATAGTAATCTGAAATTTCCAACTTTTCATCGAGTGTGTCGTATGGTATCTTGACATGACGTTTGGCGTCCATGTGTGCACGAATAGCTTCCAGACTGCGAGCTTCATAGTTGCAGTATAAACACATATTTCCAAGGCCAACCTTTTCTCCAAGGTATCCCATCAAACCGTCCAGATCCACGAGGTATTCTTTTTCAGGAATAAACATGCCAAAGTTTTTCAGCATGTGTTCAGCGTTTTCTTCGCTATTGGCAAAAGATTTGTCAGTCATGAAACAAACATTTGAAGGAATGGCCTTGTTGCGTTTGAGTCGGTCTTTAAGAGCAATGTCGATATCGTCTTCTTGGACTGATTGAGTGTCGTTTGTTTCAGAGTCGCTGTAATCAGGCACTGATTCAATGTCTGTCAACTCGCCAGACTTGTCAACAGCAGAAACTGGATCTCCCAAAGAAAATGTAGAAGAAACAACACTGTGGGTATCAGCATTTACAGATTCATCGTCAGAGTCTCCATCAGTTTCATTTGAAGCATTATTCAAAGCTTCTCTGCGTTTTTGCTTCTCTTGAAGACGCTTGTCCTTTTTGGTGATTTGTCTTGTCCGTTGCTTGTTGCCGCGCTTATTAGAACTGTCGTTTTCTTCTACTTGTGACTGTTGTTGTAAAATCTTTTCAGCAAAGATTT
Source organism: Magnusiomyces tetraspermus (assembly GCA_030578715.1). Lineage (NCBI taxonomy): Eukaryota > Fungi > Ascomycota > Dipodascomycetes > Dipodascales > Dipodascaceae > Magnusiomyces > Magnusiomyces tetraspermus. The sequence goes on from JAKTYL010000155.1 coordinate 4,757, forward strand.
CAGCTGAAATAGGTGGAAGCTGAGCAACTCTTCTCTTCAAGTTGTATCTATGCCATTCAGTCTTCATATGCTGTCTTTGTAAATCTGCGGTTGGAAATGAAAGGCCGCATGTATTGCAGGTAAATAATGGAGCGCCATTAGTGGTAACGCCTCTAGCAATAGTAACTTCCATGATGAAAAATAATAGAAATTAATGTTTTTTGAACGAGAAAGATTGAGAATATGGGATATATAGTTGTTAAATAGGATTGACTTTCCAAGGCCAAAAAAAAAAAAAAATTAAATTTGCGAAAAAAGAATTTGTCATCATTAGTCATAACCCGTCACTAAATTGCCACTTGCTGAAAACCAAGAGTTTTGATAAGAACCAATATTTATCAAAACTGATATATATATATGGGCTTTTAAATACAGTGAAAAGCAAATTGATTTGATCTTAAGCATTCAATACATTAGATGGAGGAATGAGATTGAATCGATCGTTCAAACAAAATACGTCAAAGAATACACATTAATTTTAAAACAAATTTTCAAATTCTTAATTATAATTTACATATACACATGAAATTTTTCAATGCTTTCGTGATATTTTATTTCATTCAACTAATCATCAACATAATAGATATAACTCAGTATGAATAAACAAGTTTATTTGTACTTGTGGAATCCAATGTCTTCAGCTTTCTCTCTGAAAGACTGTCTGCAGATGTTGAGACCATACTTTCTAATAAGAGCGTTGCGGGAAGCAGTGACACGGCTAAAAAAAAGTGTTAATATGGGTTTATCTTCAATCGCCGATTATCATCACAAATTATCATTACTTACCACTGACGGGAGCCCTTTCCGTAAGTTCTGGGGTGGGAATACCAAACGTTCTCGTGAGCCATTTTGACTATTTAAATAATTAGTAAATTATTCATTATAACGGGGTATAACAGAGTTGTAGCAGCACTTACCTATTTGACGATTTCTTCAGTTGAGTAAATGTGAACTTGACGAAAGGTGTAGTCAGGGAGAAGTTGCAAAATAGCCAGCCGCCACTCGCTGGCTGGTACACCCAGAGAAAAAACGAAAAAATTTCAAACCTAAACCTGAAAAGTTGGGTGCATTCACAGTCACTTTTGACTTTTTTCAGTAGGGCACAACCCTGACGTAAAAAAAAAAAAATTATTCATCATTACTAATCAACCAAAATTTTTTGAAAAAAAGTTCTAAATTATTCAAAAATTCTAATCTCGAGACAATCGAGTTTTAACATTTTATTAAACAGATTTTAATAAAAATGGCTGCAAATCAGCATCATAGAGCGACTTTGAAAAAGTCTCAAAAGAAATTCAAGTCTCGTCACTCTACCAAGGGTCAGATTAAGACTATTCAAAAAGGTAGGTTTAGTAGATTGATAATGAAGACTAAAAGCACAAACTAACCACGTTTTTATAGGTAAAATCGAAAAGGACTCAAACACAAAGGGTAAAGGTCATGTCGCGAACAAGTTGGATCGCCGAAACACATCTAAACAGCTCATGAAAAATAAGGTTGTTGAAACCGCTTTTAACAAGAAACTTTTCGCCGGCCGTAATGGTATTTCAAAAGTCGTTACTTTAGTCCCCTTAACTGGAAACATTGATTTCGCCTCTTCCGTCAGCTCTTTATGCGAATCCTTGGGAATTTCAAATGTTGAGTTCAATTCCCCAGGTTTGACTACAGTTTACTGCGACCGTTTCAAACAAAACCTTACATTCTTAGTACCCATTGCTTCATTCACCAGCATTCTTGACGCCGCCAAAGTTGCCGATTTCGTTGTTTTTGGCCTTTCTGCAGTTGAAGAAGTAGGAAGTTTTGGTGACTTGTGCATTCGATCAATTGAGTCTCAGGGTGTTTCAACAGCATATTCGATTATTCCTGACTTGGACAAGATTGACGGCGCAAAAGCGCAGGCTGATGTCAAAGACTCTTTATTCAGTTTTTTTAACCACTTTTTCCCAGACTCCGACAGAACTTACGCTACAAACTCATCATCCGATATGATGAACTTGTCTCGATCATTGTGCCAAAAAACACCAAAGGGTGTTTCATGGCGCGACGAGCGATCGTATGTTATGGCTAGCAACTACCAATGGGAAGCAGACAACAACTGTGAAACTGGTGGATACTTGGTTGCAGAAGGCACAGTTCGTGGACAAGGCATGACAGCTGATAGACTTGTTCATATTACTGGATTTGGCGACTTTCAAATTGAAAAGATTGTTTCTCTTTCTTCTCACTCTGGTAATGACGATGTTGCGACATACTTACCTACTGAATCAAGGGATGATCTTGAAGATTTAGCGCCATTTGACCAAGACATGATTGAAGAAGACGAAGAAATCACCAATGATAACGATAACGAACAAGGTGTGAGATTGGATGGTCACAAATACTTTAGAAACGAGTACAAGGAAGGATTAGAACAACAATTCAACAACAAGAAGTTTCCCCAAGGAATGTCTGCTCATCAAGCTCGATGGGTTGTCGATGACCAGTTTGACTTGTCTGAGGACGAAAACAGTGATGCCGACCTTGTTGAGATGGTTGACGACGAAGATGGATTTGGAGTCAGTAACACTGGCGCCTCTGAATACGAGCCCACCGAAGCAGGAGATTTACAAAGCGAACTTTTTGTCGAGTTGAATGAAGAAGAGGAAGAGCAGCAACTCAAGGAATTCCGCCAACGTGCCAGAGACAATTTAGATTTCCCAGATGAAATTGAGCTTCCACCAAGCACCAGTGCCAGAGACCGCATGAGCAGATACCGTGGCTTGAAAAACTTAAGAAGTTGTATTTGGGACTCTGACGAAAAGGATCCAAGAGCGCCTGAGGAATGGAACAGATTAATGAGAGTTCAAAACTACAAGGGAACCCGCAACAGAGTGTTGAAGGAAAGTGCACAGAATGCTCAGGTTCAAGTTGGACAAAAGGTTAGAGTCTATGTCAAGGCCAACCAAACAGTTTTTGAGTCCTTGAAAGGAAATTTACTTGTTTTGTACGGCTTGTTGCAATACGAACACAAACAGGCAGTCGTCAACTTTAACATTCAACAAAATGTTGAGTACGAAGAGCCTATTCCAGCCAAGGGCACTTTGATTGCACAGTGTGGACCACGCCGATTAATCATCCGTCCTCTGTTTTCACAAGCTGGACGAACCGATAACAACGTTTACAAGTACCAACGATTCATGTATCCTGGCGACAACGTTACTGCCACAGTTATTGCACCATTAATGTTTGGCAGTGTTCCAGTTGTTTTATTCAAGCAACACGGTGAAGAGTTGAAGCTTGTCGGTACAGGCTCCGTTCTTAACGTTGACCATTCGAGAATTTTGGCCAAGCGAGCCATTTTGACTGGTCATCCATTCAAGATCCACAAAAAGGTGGTCACCATTCGATACATGTTTTTCAACCGTGAAGACATTACGTGGTTTAAGGCTGTTCCATTGTTTACTCGTATGGGCAACTCTGGTTATATCAGAGAACCTCTTGGTACTCATGGTTATTTCAAAGCCACATTTGATCATAAAATCAATCCACAAGACACAGTTGCTATGGCTTTATATAAACGAGTGTGGCCAAAGGTTTCGAGTCTGTGGAATGAATCTTTTTAATTTAATCATTAACCTTTAAAAATAAATAAAATTGTTTTAAATCATTTACAATATGAAATGTTGGACTCTCGTTCAAGCTGAAGTAAATAGCATAAAGTTATTAAGCTCGGTCTTTTTGATGGATTACTAGCTGTCAAAGTCAAAAAGAAATCTGTAAAAATTGAAAGTATCCTGATATTAGAATCTCAATATTAACCTTGCGCGGTAAATTTTTCAACTGGTAAAGCAAATTACACGTGCCATGGTAGTTTTAACCTGCATCTAATATGTAACTTGTTTAGCCCGGTTGCCAGGAGTTACCTGTTGTTACCTTCATAGTAATACATAACGGCTGGAATATTTTAGAAATTTTAAAAATAAAAAACATCGCTTAAGCACAAACAAGCTGCGCACACCAGTTAACCAGTCTCCACAATTGGAATCGCGATCGATGTTGACAAAACATGGTAAAAAAGTAAAACCTGAAATATATGTTTCAGGATAACCAAAGAGAATAAAAATGATAAATTTTACAATATTTATAAAAGCCCTTTAATAGTCCTTTTCAAGGACCCTGTTGTAATCAGTGGCGAACGATTATCTAATCTTTGGCGTGTTTCCTAACAAAAATAACTTTCTTGCAGCATGGTCTGTGTGTGCGCTACACTTTTTTGTGTGTGGGTGTGTGTGTGTGTACAACAAAGATACTTAGTCTGCTTTTGTCGCGTTTCTAAATTCTGTTATTTCTTTCATTTGTTTGTTTTTAACAACATTTGTTGCACATATTATTTATTCTCAACATCTCTTCTATTTTTTTTTTTTTTTTTTTCCCTTCTCTCTTTCTTTTTCTTTTTTAACGTTCACTTAAAAGCTTCTACTCTTTGTACTATTTTCATTCTATTTTCCCTTTCTTAGTTCATCCTCCACTTATAGATATTTAAAATTCAACTAAACACATTTTAGCATGGCTCTTGGAAGAACTCTAACTAAGAAGCTTAAAGATTCAGTTTCTAAAAAGCTTACCCAGAACAACAACCAATCTCAAAATGACGAATTTTACGCTATCGGGTTTAACGAAACCGACCCAGACTCCAAAACTCCTACTATAATCCGACAAGCTTCAGACTCTAATTTTTCGCATCCTTCTTCCGCTACTACTACGTCTGTAGCGTCTGTATCTTCAGATATTTATCAGCTTCAAAAGGCTCCTATTTTACGAACCGAATCCTTGACCTCGCTTCTCAGTCGCAAATCTTCAATGAGAAAATTAAAAACTCCAACCGCTTCCAGGTCCGGTTCTAGACCTCCGAGTATCACATCTTCTCCTTCAACACCCACCGGGTATATTTCCGAAGAAAGTGTTGAAGATTGCGCATCTTATTCTAAACCCAAAAACTCTGAAACGTTTATTTCTTATCAGACGATTCTTGAAGATCCAAATAATCAATCGCTACCACCATTGCAGTCAGTCCAGTCCAAGCCGGTACAAACACACCGAAAAGTCACTTCTTCTTCTTCTTCAGCAACAGCTGCGTCTTCCTGTTACTCTTCCATTTACAGCTCTACTGATCAGCAATCTTTTAACAACACACCGTCTTACTTTTCACACTCTGGCAGTAAATATAATACGGTTTTAGAAGATGATACATTTGCCGATGAAATGGCAATGGAAATTTTAGAAAAGGTGTCGGCTAAGGATTATGTTCGCGCACTTGAGTCGGATGACTGGGCATTGTGAGTAGCATATTTTGTGAAGGGTTGAGATGTTGCGGAGGTTTGGGTCGTTGTGTGAAGCTTTGGGACACTGTACAATACTTGGGCCATTGTGACTAACTAAAATAGAAGAAATATTTAAACCAACTAATGACTTATTTAACGATTTTACGACTTTATGTAATTTATATATATGTATATAAATATATTTTTGCTTTTTTTTTTTACTATTCCCATGACTGTTGTCTTCACTGTTTGCTTTCTGTTACTGTTTCCTTTACTTTTTTTATAAGACCATCATCAATTTCATATGGACACCCAAGTCGGTGTATAGACTATTGTGCAACTTTGTACTGTGCTCACTTTTCTTGTGTTGTTTGTTTTTTTATTTTTTATTTTTTATTTTTTTCTTGAAGCAGTACATTGTTGCAATAGTTGTAACTTCTTGTTTTTTTTTTTGTCTGATTTTGTAATACAACTCGACTTGTGATTTTTTTTTTCAAATTTCACTTTTGATTTTTTTTTCTTTTGAATCTTACTCGATCTTATCTTGTAAGTCCCTAATCTATATGCCACAACCATCGCTACACACATAGTTTCAGGACTAATGATCAACTATAAACATGCTTTGGCGTTAGCACCAATGGTATGCAATACTAATCCTTTAAACCTAACTTTTTCTTTATTAATCTAACCTTACTTTTTTTTTTTTTTTTCCCAGGTTCGCGTAAGTGAACTTCCCATGAGACTGTTATCCTTGAAACATGGGGCAAATCTAGTTTGGTGTATGTAAAAATATCAACACATTCTCTTGTTTTACTTCTTTTCTAATACTAACCTCATTGTTTTTACCCTTTTTAGCACCCGAAGTTATCGACAAGAAAATTATCAAATGTAGCCGTATCTGGAACGAAAAGATCAAATGCTACGATTTCGTCGAACCTGCCGGTACCAGCAACAGCAAAACCATTGCATTTCGAACATGCCCACATCTCGAAAAAGACAAGTTGGTTTTCCAAATGGGCACCGCCGACGCCGATTTAGCAGTGCAGGCCGCCAAAGTGGTAGCTAGGGATGTCGCTGCTATTGATGTGAACAGTGGGTGTCCCAAACATTTCTCAGTGCATGGCGGGATGGGCGCCGCGCTGATGAAGACACCCGATAAGTTGGTCAACATTTTAACGTCACTGGTTACGCAGGTTGGCGAACCGTTTGGGATACCTATTAGTGTCAAGATTAGGTTACTTGGGACAGAAACAGAGACGCTAGAGTTGGTTAGGAGGCTTGTGAAAACTGGAGTCAAGTTGGTTACGATACATTGCAGGACGACACCGATGCGACCTAGAGAGCCGTCGATTAGGACATCATTGAAAAAGATTGTTGATACTTGTCATGAAGCAAATGTTTTATGTTTTTTGAGCGGAGATGTCGAAAAGTATTCAGATTTACAAGAATTGATGGACAAGTACGGGATTGATGGCGCAATTATTGCAAGAGCTGCACAAGCAAATCCATCATGTTTTGATCCAAACGGAATGGTTCCATGGCACCAGATTGCTAAAGAGTTTTACGAGACGTGTGAAGAGTATGATAACCATGTGTCCAATACCAAGTTTTGTTTGGCGCAAATGATACCAGGAAAATCGCAAGTTTTTCAAAAGTTGCATCAGAGCAAGACGATGGATCAGATTAAAGAGGCGTTAGAAAGTATTGACGAAGCGACTATTAAGAAATACAACCATAGTTTTAAGTCACCATTGACTATAGAAAGAGAAATGAAAGAGAGGGAAAAGGAAGAAGAAGCAAAGGGGTTGAAAAGAAGATCAGATCAAACGGATAAAAAAGACGATAAAATTGTCAAAAAGAAAAAGAACCTAGAATACGAAGTCATCAAAAGCAGATATTTAGCTGTATAATTCTAAACAAGAAACTTTTATTTATACATTAAAAAACAAACAAAAATGAAAAACAAGAAATATATACAATGAACTTTTAAACCTTTTAAATTCTAACCCCAAAGCTTTAAAAGATTGCACGCTTAAGAGCACACCAAGCACCGGCAGCAGCAGTCATCAAACCAGAGGCAATAAGCATGGGTTTAACACCTTTGGTACACTTAAACACTGCACCAGCAATAGCACCGGAAGCCAAAGAATTCCAGTCGTCGTGTTCGCCTCTGTACTTGCCAATAGACGCATTAATAAGATTGTAGACCAGAGTCAAGACACCAGCCGAGTTACCCAAAAAGGGACCACGACGAGTGACGGCGTTTAAGATACTGTTGAGTCGTAGCTTGAAAGAAGCGTCGGCAGGAGTTTTTCTAAGGCCTTCAGCCAAACCGTATAAACCACCAGATCCTAAACCTAACAGATACACGGTACCGGTACCGTAACAGAGATCGTCGGTCCAGTCTTTGATGGGAATGATGCCATGGGACCCTGGCATGGAAGAGATGGTTTCATCTTCGATATTGAGGTATTCGAGACCGCGATCAAGACCAGCCAATGGATGGAGCTTGGAAGCGTCCATGGGTGTGGAGAGGATGTCGGAAACATTGACTGTAGATGGGTCGAAGCCTAGGGAGAGTTCAGCCTTGGGTTCATTGGCTATGCTTGTTGATTGAGTGGATTCGACATTTGAGGTGTCTTTGCTGCTAGAAAACCAACCCATTTTTGAATTATTTTGTGTGTATTAATTTGATTTTGAATGTAATTTTAGTCAATTGAATGTCAGATCTATTTCATAAAGTTCATACATTGGTGGTACATAATCTGAAAAATTTTTTGGAAAGTACCCTAATCCTAAACACGTGATGTTGAAATTTCATATTAATTAACGATTATAAAACTTAACAAAGTTGGTTAAAAAATGGGCGAATCTCCGGGAAAACCAGGAAAGGAAAACAAGGTTTTCAGGCCTTTGCGTTAATTCAAAGTTTGTGTGCTGGGATTGAGATTAGCCAGCTGTTTCATAAACGAGATATCGACGTAATTCGCAGTTATTTGATACGAGTCCGTGCTGCTGCAAATGCGTGTGTTTAAGGTTTGTTGACTTGGACTTCAATTCACCAGTGCAAGTTTCAACTTTTCGGTTCTCATTTGTTTCTCAAACAGCTTATTACGACGATTGAGATTTATTGAATTCCGACTCACTATTATTATTTGAGTTATTTTAATAGGCAGAATAAAGATTTTGTGAGATATATAAAATAAAAAAAAAAGCCATCTCATTCCTGTCTTTGTCACACTGTAGATCAATACGAGTAGACGCTAAGCCAATTCATCAATTCACCACCAAAACAATAAATCCGTTATCAATTCGCATTAGAAACAATTAATCCATAAACCTTTTGTTCCTTTAATCCATTTTTAAACTTTTTCCTCTTCCTTCTCGTCGCCTACAATACACAAAAACAAGTTACATAATCATTACACAATTTATTTTCTTCGTTTTGTTGGGGAGGAGGCCTCCCGAAAAAAAGAAAAAAAATGGGTTAATCCTAATTCTCGACAGGGTATTTCTCTCATTCTCAAAAAACAATTCCCAACCACCAACATCTTTTTTGGTTTTTTAGCTTTTAGTTTGCTCTTTTGAGATTAAACCGTTGAAAAACATTCATAAGCCAATTAGATTCGATCCGGTCGTTTTCCTGGGTAATCGACTGTTTGAACTTTCGGAATTGATTTATTAATATTTACTTTTCCTCTTTCTTTCTTCTTTTTCTTTTCTCTCTTCTTCAATTTTGGATATTCAAGATTCAGTCAATATCGTCTTCTATTTCCTTAATCGTTCTTTTAATATTTAATCATTTCTTGATTCTTGTTCAAAAGACATCATCCTTTTTGACTTTTATTTTTGGGTTCTTTAAATCTTCTTAATTCTCTAAAGCATTTTACAAAGTGCGTTCCTCTCCCAGCATTCACTTCACAACTTTCTTTCAAATCAACCAAATTTGATTCTTTGAGACACATATATCAAATGGCATCAACAACTCAAAATCAGCCTTCTTCTGGCACCCCTGCCCCAGGCTCCAAATATGACCACTCTAAACTTAACAAGTGTTTTCTTGGTTTAAACAGTATAGACGTCGCCCCCGATTCGCCTCTTAAAGAGTTTATCAAATCTCATGGTGGTCACACCGTTATTCAATCGGTAAGTTTTTTTTTTTTTTCTCTCTATTTTATCCAACAATTCTAACCCTCTCCTCTAGGTCCTCATCGCTAACAACGGTATTGCCGCAGTCAAAAAAATCAGATCAGTAAGAAAATGGGCTTACGAAACGTTCGGCGATGAACGTGCCATTTCCTTCACTGTCATGGCCACTCCTGAAGATATGGAAGCCAACTCAGAATACATTAGAATGGCCGATCAATATGTCGAAGTTCCCGGTGGCACCAACAACAACAATTATGCCAATGTTGAGCTCATTGTCGATATTGCCGAGCGCTACAACTGTCAAGCTGTTTGGGCCGGTTGGGGTCATGCCTCTGAAAATCCCATCCTTCCAGAGTCTTTGGCAGCCTCGCCAAAAAAAATCGTTTTCATTGGTCCTCCAGGTTCCGCCATGAGATCTCTTGGTGACAAGATTTCTTCCACAATTGTTGCCCAGCATGCCAAAGTTCCTTGTATTCCTTGGTCTGGTACTGGTGTTGATCAAGTCGAGATCGACAATGACACTGGCCTTGTTTCTATTGCTGATGACACTTACAAACTCGGATGCTGCACAGGCCCAGAAGACGGTCTTGCCAAAACCTTGAAAATTGGTTTCCCAGTCATGATTAAAGCCTCCGAAGGTGGTGGTGGTAAAGGTATCCGTAAAGTCGATAACGAAAAGGACTTTGTTGCTCTTTACAAGCAGGTCGAGGCCGAAATTCCCGGTTCTCCCATTTTCATCATGAAGTTGGCTGGTAACGCTCGCCACTTGGAAGTCCAGCTTCTTGCAGATCAATACGGTAACAATATCTCTCTTTTTGGAAGAGATTGTTCGGTTCAAAGAAGACATCAAAAGATTATCGAAGAAGCTCCAGTCACAATTGCAAACCCAACTACATTCACTGCTATGGAAAAGGCTGCTGTCAGACTTGGCCAGCTCGTCGGTTATGTTTCCGCTGGTACTGTCGAGTATCTTTATTCCCACCACGATGACAAGTTTTACTTTTTAGAATTAAATCCTCGTCTTCAGGTCGAACATCCTACTACTGAAATGGCCACTGGTGTCAATCTTCCTGCTGCTCAATTACAAATTGCCATGGGTATTCCCCTTCACAGAATTCGTGACATTCGTCTTTTCTACGGCGTTGATCCTCACACTTCCACTCCTATCGACTTTGACTTTTCTACTGAAGACGCATTGAAGACCCAGCGCAGACCTGTTCCTCGTGGTCACACTACCGCCTGCCGTATTACCTCTGAAGATCCTGGTGAGGGTTTCAAGCCTTCTGGTGGTACTATGCACGAATTGAACTTTAGATCCAGTTCCAACGTTTGGGGTTACTTTTCTGTCGGTAACCAGGGTGGTATCCACTCTTTCTCTGACTCTCAGTTTGGTCACATTTTCGCTTTTGGTGAAAACAGAAAGGTTTCTAGACAACACATGGTTGTTGCTCTTAAAGAACTTTCTATTCGTGGTGACTTTAGAACCACCGTCGAGTACCTTATCAAACTTCTTCAAACTCCTGATTTCGAGCAAAATACCATTACCACTGGCTGGTTAGATGAGCTTATTTCCAAAAAACTCACTGTCGAGAGACCTGACATGTTTATTGCTGTTATCTGTGGTGCTGCCACCAGAGCCCACATTGCCTCTGAAGAAAACATTGAAGAGGTTAAACTGTCTTTGGAAAAAGGTCAGGCTCCTTCTAAGGATACCCTCAAGTCAATTTTTGCTGTTGACTTTATTTACGAAGGTCAGCGTTTCAAGTTTACTGCCACTAGATCTTCTGCTGATGCTTACACTCTTTTCATCAACGGCTCTAAGGTTGATGTCGGCGTCCGTTCGTTGAGTGACGGTGGTATTCTCATCAGTCTTGACGGAAAGTCTCACAGTGTTTACTGGAAGGAAGAAGTTGGTGCTACCCGTATTTCTATCGACAGCAAGACTTGTCTTCTTGAAGTCGAGAGTGATCCTACCCAATTGCGTACTCCTTCTCCTGGTAAGCTCGTCAAGTTCCTTGTTGAAAACGGTGAGCACGTTACTGCTGGTCAAGCTTATGCTGAAGTCGAAGTCATGAAGATGTACATGCCTCTTCTTGCACAAGAAGATGGTGTTGTCCAGCCCATCAAGCAGCCTGGATCTACTCTTCAAGCTGGTGATATTCTTGGTATTCTTGCTCTTGATGATCCTTCCAAGGTCAAGCTTGCTAAGCCGTTTGAAGGTCAGTTCCCCGATTACGGTACTCCTACTGTTTTGGGTGTCAAGCCTTATCAAAGATTTGACTATCTTTTCAAGATTTTGAATAACATTCTTGCAGGTTATGATAACCAGGTTGTTATGAACCGCACTTTGAAGGAGCTCATTGAGGTTCTTCGTAACCCTGATTTGCCTTTTGGCCAATGGTCTTCTCAAGCTTCTGCCCTTCATTCCAGAATCCCACAAAAGCTTGATTCCCAGCTCGAGTCTATTGTTGAAAAGGCCAAAGCCAAGAAGGCTGATTTCCCTGCCAAGCAGCTTTTGAAGTGCTTTGACAAGTACATTCCAGAAAAGGCTAGTGATGCTCTTATTTTCAACCAGGTTGTTGCACCACTTGTCTCTATCTGCAACCAGTACTCTGATGGCATTGTTGCCCATGAGTTCAAGGTTATAAACGGCTTCCTTGAGACATACTACAATGTCGAAAAGCTCTTTTCTCAACCCAACCTCCGTGACGAAGATGTCATTTTGCGTCTTCGTGATGAGAATCGTGAAGATATCAAGACTGTTATCGACATTATTTTGTCTCACAGTCGCGTTGGTGCTAAGAACAACTTTATTCTTGCCATTTTGAACGAGTACAACCCTTCAAATGTTGAAGCTGCCAACGTTGCCAAGTACTTGCGTCCTTCTTTGAAGAACATTGTTGAGTTTGAGTCTCGTGCTACTCAAAAGGTTGTCCTCAAGGTTCGTGAAATCCTCATTCAATGCTCTCTTCCTTCTATCCGTGAGCGCTCTGATCAGCTTGAGCACATTTTGCGTTCTTCTGTTGTGGACACCACCTACGGTGAGATTGGCTATGAGCGCAGAACACCCAAGCTCGAAGCTTTGAGAGAAGTCATTGATTCAAGATACAATGTTTTTGACGTTCTTGAGCAGTTCTTTACACACTCTGATCCTTTTGTTGCTCTTGCTGCTTTGGAAGTTTACGTCAGACGTGCTTGCCGTGCCTACACCATTTTGGATCTCAAGTACCACGACGACAATGACGAGACTCCTATTGTTTCATGGAAGTTCAAGCTTCCTTCTCTCGTTTTAGCCGACCTCAATACCTCTTTCAACAATTCTCAAGGCAAGGACGTTTCTCGTGCACTTTCAGTTTCTGATCTTACTTTCATGTCTGACAAGTCCAATGAGGACCCTGTTAGAACTGGTGTGATTGCTCCTGCTCGCGACTTTGACGACATTGACGAAGTTTTGAATAATGCTTTGGAATACTTCCCTAGAAGGTCTGGCGGTCTTGAATTCTCTAGCACTTCTGGTACCCAAAATACTTTGGCCGCTCAAAGACGTCCTGCTCCTTCCCAAGCTCCCAAGGTTTTGAGCAATGTTTTGAGTATCATGGTCAAGGCTGGTGAAACTCAAGATGATGCCACCATTTTGTCTAGACTCCAAGAGTTTATTGACGAATTTAAAGAAGACCTTACCAATGCTGGCATTCGTCGTGTTACCTTTTCTGTTGGTGCTGGTGTTGGTACTTATCCCAAGTACTTTACTTTCCGTGGCCCTGACTACACTGAACACAAGGCTATTCGTCACATTGAGCCTGCTCTTGCTTTCCAGCTTGAACTTGGAAGACTCTCCAACTTCAACATCAAGCCCATTTTCACTGAAAACAGAAACATTCACGTTTACGAGGCCACTGCTATCAATGCTCCTACTGATAGACGTTTCTTCACTCGTGGTATTGTGAGACCCGGTAAGCTTCGTGATGAGATCTCAACTTCTGAGTACTTGATTTCTGAAGCAAACAGATTGATGTCTGATATTTTGGACGCTTTGGAGGTTATCGGCACTTCCAACTCTGACTTGAACCACATTTTCATCAACTTTTCTGCCGTCTTCCCTCTTGCTCCTGAGGAAGTTGAGGCTGCTTTTGGTGGTTTCTTGGAGAGATTTGGCAGACGTTTGTGGCGCCTTCGTGTCACTGGTGCTGAAATCCGCATTGTTATCAATGAGCCTGTTTCTGGAAAGACTTATCCTCTTAGAGCTCTTATCAACAACGTCTCTGGTTATGTTGTCGAGTCTGAACTCTATGCAGAAGCCAGAGATGACAAGGGAGAATGGGTCTTCAAGTCTCTTGGAAAGCCTGGCAGCATGCACTTGCGTCCTATCAGCACTCCTTACACCACCAAGGAATCTCTTCAGCCCAAGCGTTACAAGGCTCATCTTATGGGTACCACCTACTGTTACGATTTCCCTGACTTATTTAGACAGGCCATTGGTGCAGCATGGAAGGAACTTCCCAACCTCAAGATGCCTGAAGACTTTTTCTCTTCTTGCGAACTTGTTGTTGACGCTTCTGGCGAATTGGCCGAGGTTAAGCGTGAGCCTGGTACCAACAAGATTGGTATGGTTGCTTGGAAGATTAACGCCAAAACTCCCGAATACCCACGCGGTAGAAAGTTTGTTGTTATTGCCAACGATATCACTTTCAAGATTGGTTCTTTTGGTCCCGATGAAGATGCCTTTTTCAACTCGGTTACTGAATTGGCTCGTAAGGAAGGTATTCCTCGTATTTACCTTTCTGCCAACTCTGGTGCTCGTATTGGTATTGCTGAAGAACTCTTGCCTTTGTTTTCAGTTGCCTGGGCCGACGAAACCAATCCTTCCAAGGGCTTTGACTACCTCTACCTCACTCCTGATGCTTACAAGGAGCTTATTGCTGCTGGCAAGAAGGAAGCTGTCATTGTTGAGCGCATCGTCGAAGGCGGTGAAGAGCGTTACAAGATTGTCACCATTGTCGGTATGGAGAATGGTTTGGGTGTTGAGTGTTTGAGAGGTTCTGGTTTGATTGCCGGTGCCACTTCTCGTGCTTACAAGGACATTTTTACCGTTACTCTTGTCACTTGTAGATCCGTCGGTATTGGTGCTTATCTTGTTCGTCTCGGTCAAAGATCTATCCAGATTGAAGGTCAACCCATCATTTTGACTGGTGCTCCTGCTATCAACAAGTTGCTTGGTCGTGAAGTTTACTCTTCCAATCTTCAGTTGGGTGGTACTCAGATCATGTACAAGAATGGTGTTTCTCATCTTACTGCCAATGATGACTTTGCTGGTGTCCAGAAGATTGTTGAATGGATGTCTTATATCCCTGCTCACCGTGGCCTCCCTGTTCCTGTTCTTGAAACCGGTGACAACTGGAATCGTGATGTTGACTATGCTCCTGTTCGTGGCGAGCCTTACGATGTTCGTTGGATCATTGCCGGTAAAGAGACTGATGAAGGCTTTGAGTCTGGTCTTTTTGACAAGGGTTCTTTCATGGAAACACTCAGTGGCTGGGCTAGAGGTGTTGTTGTTGGTCGTGCTCGTTTGGGTGGTATTCCTTTTGGTATTGTTGCAGTTGAAACCAGAACCGTTGATAACGTCGTTCCTGCTGATCCTGCTAGAGCTGACTCTACCGAACTCACTCTTCAAGAAGCTGGTCAAGTTTGGTACCCCAACTCTGCTTTCAAGACTGCTCAGGCCATTAACGATTTCAACCATGGTGAACAGCTTCCATTGATGATTTTGGCCAACTGGCGTGGTTTCTCTGGTGGTCAGCGTGATATGTACAATGAAGTCTTGAAGTATGGTGCTTTCATTGTCGATGCTCTTGTTGACTACAAGCAGCCCATCATGATTTACATTCCTCCTACTGGTGAACTTCGTGGTGGTTCTTGGGTCGTCGTCGATCCTACCATCAACCCTGACATGATGGAGATGTACGCTGACGAAGAGGCTCGTGCTGGTGTTTTGGAACCCGAAGGTATGGTTGGTATCAAGTTTAGAAGAGACAAGCTTGTTGCTACCATGAAGCGTTTGGACGCCACTTATGCCGAGTGCTGCGAGAAGCTTGATCAGGCCCGCCAGAATGGTGCTTCTGAAAGCGACATTCTTGAGCTCAAGAACAAGGTTGCTGACAGAGAAGAAGTCTTGATGCCCATTTACCAGCAGATTTCTGTGCAGTTTGCTGACTTGCACGATCGTGTTGGCCGTATGGCTGCCAAGGGTGCTATCAGAAAGCCTCTTGTTTTGAGAGAAGCTCGTCGTTTCTTCTTCTGGCGTATCCGCAGACGTTTGAACGAAGAGTACTTGATCCAGCGTATTGGCGAGGCTCTTCCTTCGTCCAACCGTCTTGAACAGGTTGCTCGTCTTAAATCTTGGTACATTTCCAAGGTTTCTGATGAGGACAATGACGAGGCTGTTGCTTCTTGGTTAGAAGAGAACCACAAGGAACTTGCTCAAAACATTGCTCAGTTGAAGAAGGAAAAGACTCCTCGTGCTGGTGATGTTACTAGTTTGGTTGATGCTATTAAGAAGCTGAGTGCTTCTGAGCGTGAACAATTGCTCAAGCAGATTTAATTTCTTTAATTTACTTTTAGTTTTGTTTAAATTATAAATTATAAATTATAAATATACACATTGATTTTATTAAGATTATTCTAATATTGGTAAAAAGTTTCCTATAATCATCATTGGAATATCAAAAACGTCTCTCTTAACAGTCCATGTGCATGCAGTTTTGACAGACTGGCCATCCGGTTTAAGCAATGTACAGTCCGTCATAATAACACCTCGCGAGTCACCAAACGCTAGCCGAGTAAAAACGTCAAAATATTTAGTTACTGAAGTATCATCCATGAGTTCCATAATAAATTTCGCTTTTGTAGGATCAGTTTTCACCAGTTGTTCTAATCTCCACCCGGTCAATAAACAAAATTCTTGCCCGGCAGCAGCTATCTGCCCCGTTCTTCTCCACACGACCGTCGGCGTTCCTGAACAGAGGATGAATTTGTTAAACTCTAATAATGTTCGCTGAAAACACTTTTCCATGAAAATGAGGTCTTCTTCTTGGAGAGTTTTGGTTGTGGCGATGAACGAAGGCCGGTACTCTGCCATGGATCTGGCAAGCACCATGAGGGTTTGGGAGTTGAAGCGGCGACGTAGGTAGAGCAGGAGGGTGTGGTAGCCTTGGGTGTATGGAAACGGTGCTTCGACGTTTTTGTAAACTTCTTCGGGGGTTTTGTTGATTTGGTGGATACACCTGTTGCTGCTATTATTTCCGTCGTTGGATTGTGCTGGACTTGGGTGTTGTGAAAATACCTGAAGCGGAATAATGGAGTTATTGTTATTACGAAAATCTATTGAATTGTTTGGGTCTTGGAAAAAGGGTTGCATGTGCGAGGATAGAGAGCTCATATGATCCCCCGAAAGGTTATCTGTGATACTTGGCAGTGCCATGTCGCTTTCTAGTAAACTGGTGATTGAAGAATATTCCAAGTCGACTGCTTTTGAAGAAAAGTCGAATGGCGGGAATGCTATGATGGGTTGAATGCCTGGTGGAGGTGACTGTGGTGATTTCATGTCTCGACCAAACGAAGAAGGTGATGCTGATGAGTATTCGTTTCTAAAGGTATCATTGTTTGAAAAATTAATGTTGGGTTTTAACGAGTTGGGTATGATCATAGAAGTATAGTGAATGATTTCATTTTTATTATTATTAGGAACACTCGTCCCATTTGTGTTTGAGTTTGTGGCAGCATCAATGTTCACATTTGCAGATGGATTCAACTTTTCTGGAGGAATATCCATAAGATATTTTGCTTGTTTTCGGAACCCATCAACACAGTTAGTCAACCCTTTTTTCAAACATCTCTGACAAGGTCTGCCATCGTCGCAGGTCAAGTGTGCTTTTTGACAGTTTGCACATGCTCTTGAGGTTTTTTTCTTTCGAGGCTTTTTGGCGACAGCAGAAGCTGTATTTGGTGAAGCTTTTGTTATTTTGCTATTATTCCGGGAATCTTTCAAAGCATTGTTAAAGGTATTAAGAGACATCTTTTTTTTACAATAATTGTTGAACAATTCCATAGATCATGATTTCAGACGTTTTTTTTTTTTGGTCTAAAATCACTTTATTGAGTCATATAAATGAACGTAAGCTGTGACAGAATGTTGGTCATATGAAATAATGGTATTTTGGTAAGCAAACAATGAGCAAAAGTCGGGCATATGAATTAAAATATTAAATAAAATCACAAAACCGTTAACAATTAAGGAACTAAAAGATTTAACATTAAAATTATGTGGAGAAAAAAAAAAATCTCTCTATCAACAAAATTAACGGTGCTTAATCATGGTTAGCTAATATTCACGTAATCTCTTCTTTTTTTTTTTTTTCTTGATAATTTTTTTTTTTTTTTTCGATTATCATAAAATTTTCATTTATTTTTTTTTATAAATTTCAATCTTTTTCCACTTTTTTCCATTCTTTATTCTTTATTTTTCAAAATATAAAAAATACCAATTTACAATGTCTGAAAAACCTACTGAAACTTCTGAAGTCTTGCCATTCTCCGAAAAGCATTACTTTTCTTCCTATGATCACTATGGCATCCACGAAGAGATGCTCAAAGACAGAACTAGAACGCTGTCTTACCGCAACGCGATATACCAGAACCCTTCTCTTTTTAAAGACAAGATTGTTTTAGATGTTGGTTGTGGTACCGGTATTCTTTCGATGTTTGCTGCTCGTGCTGGTGCCAAGCATGTCATTGGTGTTGACATGTCCAACATTATCAACATGGCCAGAAAAATCGTCGATATCAATGGATTGTCAGACAAGATTACCCTCATTCAAGGTAAGATGGAAGAAATTGAGCTTCCATTTCCTAAAGTTGATATCATTATTTCAGAGTGGATGGGATACTTTCTTCTCTACGAATCCATGCTTGATACCGTTCTTGTCGCCCGTGATAAATACTTGAACCCTGATGGCATTATCTTGCCTGATAAGGCTACCATGTACGTTGCTGGTCTTGAAGACGGCATGTACAAGGAAGAAAAGATTGGATTTTGGAATGACGTTTACGGATTCGACTACACACCTTTTCAAGAAATCGTCATGGCTGAGCCATTGGTCGACACTGTTGATAACAGATCTGTTGTCACCGATGGGTGCTCTATTCTCACAGTCGACATTCAAACAGTAACAAAAGAACAATTGGCCTTTGCCAGCTCATTTTCAGTCAAGGCTCATCGTGATGATAACGTCCACGCTTTACTTGTCTGGTTCGACATTGAATTTACAAAGGGCAAGGTCCCTGTCAGATTCTCTACCGGTCCTCACGCTGAATACACCCACTGGAAGCAAACCGTTCTTTACATTCCCGACACTCTTCAAATTAGAAAGGGAGAAACTATTACTGGTCATATTACATGTGCTCCAACAAAGAAGAATCCTCGTGATTTGGATGTCACTCTTTCTTACGAATTTAATGCTGATGAACAGAATAGATCGAGAAATGGCAAGCAAGAATATGTCATGTGTTAAAAAAAATAATAATGATAAATAAATCTGTATAATTAGAAGATAAAATAAACAATAGAATAAAATAGATTTTTTGTTGTTGTTAACTATAAAGCCGTTGTAACAGTAACTGTTTGTGAATTCAAGAGCAAAATAGGAGGCAAGCCCTGGCACCAAATTTCCAAAGATTCCATATATTGAGAAGACTCTTCTTCACTCAAGTGAGTTCCAAAAGACGGTGCTGGTAAAGTTGAAAAGATAACTGCGGCATCGTTCGAGATTTTGCGCATCATATTATTTAAAATGAGATGCTGGGCGTTAGCAGGCAGATCATTGAACGACAAGTATGAACCTTCTTCATTATCGTCTTGATTAGAATTCGAATTTTCGTACTCAGTAGCCAATTCTTCCTTTTTGATTGCTTCTCCTCGATCAGTCTCATTCACCGAATTGTAAGACTTGTCATTATCTTTCAACAAACATGTCGACTCAGTTGAATCAGACAGTTCAAAAATAACATTCCTTCTTTTACTCGTCTTTCTCTTGTCTTGGGTATTAACGTCAAACATGATTGTGGGTCTACCATCATCAACCTCTTCAACAGTGGTGTTTGGGATAGCAAGACCAGTAAAGTTGGGCCGACTGCTGTTTCTTGAAGCCTTAGTGAACTTGCCTTCAATTGAACTAGTCGAGCTGCTAGCAGATTTTGATGAAGACGCTACGCTCAGCAACAGCTTATTTTTATAAGACTGATTTTGCGCACTCTTTGGAACTCTGTCTTTAATAGTTGAACTATTGTCTTTGTTGAGTAGCGATAGTTTGTTGTAGTTCGAAGAATAACTGCTTCTACGATGACGAAGTGATTCAATAACAGAGTTTGTATCGCTTTCAGTACCAGTCACCGCTGAGTCGCTTTCAGATGAGTAGTCGTCCAAGTCAGCTCCGTCACGGAAATAGTCAGTAGCATGGCGTACTTGCGATTGCAAAAGTTTGCTTGTTTGCATACTGAACGAAAGGCCCATTTGCTGAAAAGAAGACATTGTATGGCGTCGCTTTCTCTGCCTTTTGAGAAATCTAGACATACGAGGAGATGCTGTAGTTTCATTGAAGCCAAGGTCGTTTGGAACAATTGTCTCAATGTGGTCAGAAGGGATAGTACTGACTCTACTCAAATCAGCAGGCACACCATACTCACGCTCGTATTTCCGTCGAGCACTTTGTAAATTATTCCACCAGTCAAGATTAGACAAGATTCTTTCAATCTCTCCTGTCCGGTCCTTTTGGCCTCTCACAATAACTTCATATGCTTCGATATCACCAGAACTCAAGCATATAACCAAAACTTTAGCCTTGATACGAAGTTGCTGAAGCAAGATGTTAATTCGTGACCTCTCTTTCTCAACATCCTCTTCAAATTCAACAAAAACAATAACTCTCAGCACATAGTTATCCTTCCATGTAGAAACGGTATTCAAAATGGCGCCCATTTGCAGAATCAACGTGTAGGTATCAAAGTTTGTAGTCAACGCGCTGGTTTTACCGTCTTCACTAATAATTTCTGCAGACATTTGGATGGGGTATAAATCAATGTACTTTTTCTTCAGCCCATTTTTGGGATTTGAGGTTTTCAAGGGAATTTCGAGTTTTGTAAACCCTTTTGCAACAGCAACATTTGCACGCATGATCAACAAGTCTTCAATAATATTAACCCATTGCTTGACATCGATCGTGCTTTCACGACGGCAGTCATCAGTAGGAAGGGTCTTGTTCTGAGGAACCGAAACCGATGGTCGAACTCTGTTTGTGATTTGGTTTTGTCGTTCGTAAAATCCAATAACTGTGATATTCGGTCTCATTCCACCCAACCCAGAACCCAAGTACACATTTCTTACACCCCAAACGATATCAGGCCCAGCACTAATTTGAACAAACGCTTTGGCTTTGCTAACATCTCTAAGCTTTTTCCAAGCTTCCTGCTGCTTTTGGATTTCGTGAAACGAGTGTTGGAAATCTTGGGTAACAACGACATGACCAAGAACGTAAAGACCGCCCTTTTTCAAACTATTACAAAATGAGATTAAGTTCCATGCGGACCTAGGGTCGTCGACGAGTAGGAGAATTTGAGGCCGCCAAAACTTGACGTGGTCTTGTCGGAGTCGTAGTAGATACTTGCGAACTTGGTGGTAAATCAAAGTTTGTGAAACATCACCCCAAGGCTTTGGAGGCGAAATATAATGGATGGTGATAAACAAAACAGCTAGCACAATCATCATTAAAGAGGCTGAAGTGCCGTCAGCAACAAACATTGCTGCAATCGAAGAGGCAGCACCAAAGGCGGCAGTATAAGTGTTGAAGTAACGGAAAGAAGGTCGAAAGTTTGGCGCGCTTGCAATACGAAGCAAGAAACAAGCAAGATTTGTCACGATAAATGTCATGAGGAATGCCATAGTAATAAAAGTTGCAATCTGATTGACGTTGAAAAAGATAATGATTTGGGCTAGAATGTAGGTAAAGACAATAGCAGCGATTGGATCGTCAGTTCCCGGAGTGCCTTTTGCAAAAGGTGACGTGAATGGAAGAACCTCATCTCTTGCAATTGCTTGGAGTTGTTTAGCAGAGCCAATAATACCAACAATTGCTGAAAAAAGAGAAGTTGAAAACTCGCCCATAATGATAAAGTACTTGCTGATATTGATATTTTGAAGAACTTGGACGTCTTTGTACAACATCTCACGCGAAATACAAGAACCCATAGTAACAATGACCAAAGAATAAGAAATGAATGTCAGCAAAAGACCTTTCAAAGTACCAGCAGGAATACTGACGGAAGGCCTTTTCAAGTCTCCAGACATAGATGCGCCTGCAAAAATACCTGCGGTGGCTGGGAAGAAAATGCCAAACAAGACTTGGAAATTCATGACTGGGTTTCCTGGAACAGGTTTGAAAGATGGCATCATGTTTTCTTTGATTGTTGCAAAAGAAAAGCCTGTGTATGTGCCAAATTTTGCGTCGACAAAGGGTTTGACAAAGATTGCTGAAATTGGAACTGTAAATGTGCTGAAAATAAGAATGACAAAAAGCCATCTTCCTGTTTTTGCAAAAAGTGATTGTTTGAATGAAATGCCTGAGCAGAGAAGAAGCAGGATTGTTGAGTAAATGATCGTCCACCACTGTCCTTCTGGGAAAATCTTTGCAATCAAACCATTTTCTCTACCAAAGTTTTGAAGAAACGGTTCACAGAAACCAACCACGTTCATACCGGTATTCAATACTTGGCCGATATAAAAAACCAGACCAATACTGCCACCAAACTCAGGACCTAATGATCTGCTAATCATATAATAAGCACCACCGCCCTTAACTGTTCCGTTTGTTGCGATTGCTGAAATGGACAATGTTGTAAGCAAATCAATGAGATAAGAGACGATAAGCAAACCAAACATTCCTAAGATTCCAGACTGGCACAGGATGAACCCGAAACGCAGAAACATAAGAATCGACAAGACATTGAGGGTTGTTGGGATGAAAACGCCATCAAAAGTGCCTAGTTTGTTTGAGTTTGGAGAATTGGCGGCATTGGGTTGATCCGTTACATTTTTTAAATCCACCGAACCGGGTTTAGAATTTTGACGAGATCGACCAAAGTATTGAGACTCTTGAGTGAGTTGTTGATCGGATATTGAAACGATGGACATGAAAAGTGAGTGTGAAGAAAAGGAAAGAAAAAAGAATGGGAAGCAAGAAAAATAATTTGCTATCTATACATGTGAGTACCCAAACTGATTTTAATTTAACTTTTTTTGTTTGTTTGTCAAATCCAATTCAAAGAATAAAATGTTTAATAATCTTAATAAACTTTCGTCACTCACACTTTTATCTTTTAATCTTTTTCAGAATTTAGGAGGACATGGACCGTTTCAAGAATTTCCAGCTTTGGTTGATGGTGACAGTGCAAGGCT
Organism: Magnusiomyces tetraspermus; assembly: GCA_030578715.1. Classification (NCBI taxonomy): domain Eukaryota; kingdom Fungi; phylum Ascomycota; class Dipodascomycetes; order Dipodascales; family Dipodascaceae; genus Magnusiomyces; species Magnusiomyces tetraspermus. The sequence goes on from JAKTYL010000155.1 coordinate 27,746, forward strand.
GCCTGACGAATGCTGCATCACTCAAGCACACTTTTTAGGCAGACATGGTGAACGGTATCCTACTTTCAGCAGAGGTATTGGGTATGAAGCAACGTTGGAAAAGATTAAAGATTCTGGATTGACTGGGCCATTGGAATTTTTGAATAATTATACGTATTTTATAAAACCTGAGGATTATGGCTATTTGACGTCAACAGGACCTTTCAACGGTGTTAATGGCTCGGTTGATCGAGCAATCGAGTTTAAAACCAGGTATCGCCATTTGATTCAACAGTTTGAGAATAAAACGCTTCCGATCTTTACAGCATCTTCATCTCGAGTTGTTGATACTGCACGCCTTTTTGCCCAAAATTTGGGTCTTGAATCAGTTGAACTAGTCGTTATTCCTGAGTTACACACTCAAGGTGCTAACTCACTCACTCCAGATCGTTCTTGTCATACTTATAATTCATCATCTTCTCTTCATTATCAGTTTTTCAATCACCGTTTCCATGAAACAAAAAGAAGATTAAACAAGTTTTCACCAAACGTTTTTCTTTCATCTAACGATATCCGACATTTAATCGAACTCTGCGCTTTTGAAATAACTGCCACAGGCAAATTCGACTTTTGTTCCATTTTCACCGACGAAGAACACATCTTGAACGGCTATTCACGTGCTCTTCGTTATTTTTATAGAAATGGGCCTGGAAACGGCATGTCTTCAACGCTTGGCTCTGTTTATGCAAATGCCACTCTGACTTTACTGAAAAGTGAAGAAAATAATACGCTTCCTCTTTACATTTCGTTTTCTCATGATACGCATATCAACTTTTTGCTATCGTCACTGGGTGTCTTCTCGGCAGGATCTTTATCGCCAAAAACTCCGAACTTGGAACACCCATGGGTTCATGGCGATTTGACACCAATGGGTGCGTCGGTTGTATTTGAAAAGGTAGAGTGTGGGAATGATATTTATGTTAGATTGCTTGTAAACAATGCGTTAGTTCCTCTTCCAAACTGTTCAAGTGGCCCTGGCTTATCTTGTCCTTTACCAGAGTTTACAAACTTGATTTTACAAAGCAAAGACTATGTCGAAGAGTGTCAATTGGAAAAGGACCTTCCTCAATATTTATCATTTTACTGGGATTGGGATGAAAATAAAAACAAAGGAATCCATGCTTTAATTTTACAAGAAGAATCGGAAATATAGTTACATAGTCAATTCATTATTTATTTATCGCACCTTCTTAAACGCAAAAGCTGTATAGAACCCACATGCTTCTCTTTCATCACCTTCAATACCCGGAGTACCGTCATCTCTCAACACCTTCATTCGTCTTGCCTGATCCATTGCAAACCGATCATGTCGCTGTTCTTCAAAAAACTTCAAAAATGGCTTTTTGTACTCAAGAACCAAGTCGTACTCTTCACATAACGCACGGAACGGCTCAAATGGAACAACGTACTCAGGCACGTTTCCGACTGCATCTTCAAGGAAAAAGGTATACTTGTGTCCATAAGGTGGGTTGAAGTTTCCGTCTCGTGGAGGGTTTTCTTCAAATTCAACTGAATAAATTGAATTTCCCCATTTCTTGGTATTCGGTTCTAATCTGCGAATATGCTTGATAATCACTTCAGAATTGGGAATCGTGCCAATGAAATAACATCCTACTCGAAGCATACGACTGATATTCGACAACAGCATTCGTGCTCTTTCTTCACTTTCAAAAGAATAGTGTAAACAAAACTGGCAAGAAACGACATCAACTGGGAAAATCTCAGACTGAAGAACTTCTTCAATTGGCTTTTCAAATGGATCGCCAACAATAAACTTGGCCCAAAAGCCCAGTCGAGAATTCTTGAACCGGTCTTTAGCCTGGTCAATACTCACTTCAGCAATATCGATTCCTATAAACCCATCAATTCTTGATCTGTTCCATTTCAACAAATCACCACCTTTTCCGCATCCCAAATCCAAAACAATATCACCGGGTCTAGCGTACTGATGAATCAACATGCTCTTAATCCAGTTATTAAAAGATCTCAGTTTGATAATTGGAGACTGTTGGCGCGTTTGCTGGCCTTGATCTGGACGTTGGTTATAATGGCTTCGTACAAGGTATCGGTCCTGTTGTTGTTCTTCTGCTTTTTTAGAATTATTTTCCTGGCGTTCCATACGCTCTCGAAGTGCTCGCGTGGTTTCTTCACGCTCTTTTTGGGACAATCGAGATTTTGGGCGTTTAAGTTTGCGAGGTTCAGGTTGTTTTGGGTCGGTTTGTTTTCGATCGGCTTGGTCATTTTTGTCATTTTTGTACGATGAACTGGTTTCGTCAAAAGGTCGTTTTTTGATTTCGGATTCTGCTTCTTGAGGTCTCTTTTCAGTTGGGGATTTTGACTGGCCTTCTTGATTCTCAGGCTTCTCAGAACTTTCAGACTTTTCGCCTTTTTCACTCGATTTCTTAGGCTCTTCACTCTCTCCTTTTTCTAAAGTCGATTCTGGTTTGAGTTCCTCAGAATCCTCGCCGTCTTTCCACGAATCTCTTGCAGGGTCATACATTGAAATTGAAAATATTTAAAAATAAATAAAAATAGTGGTAAATAAATGGTAAAAGTGAGCGATTGAAAGTAAAATAAAGTTGAAAAACACTTGTTTTATATACTTACATACAAGAAAACGTGCGGCTGATTAGTATAAAACCCTAACCACTTGTAAAAATTTATTTTTTCAGACATGGCCTAATTTAACTATCATCCATTATCTATTATCTATCTACTAATCATATATACCAAAAAAAATCCAAAAAATGAAACAAACGTTTCCTGAACAAGTCGGTGGATACACTGTCGTTCCGGTCCTCTTGACAAACGATACAAATCCAGTATACCATGTCATTTACATGAAAAAACATCAAGTTCGTAACCAAGACGATCCAGACATGGAACTGGCTGAGCGAACAGTCTACGCCGCAAATCTTCCTATTTCAACTACCCTAAAGCATATCAAGTCAGTCTGCCAAGAGATATCCGGTGGAATTGTGGAAGCGTTTATTGCAGAAGAAGGAAACAGAGGTCAAATCATTTTTGTTGACAAGGCATCGTGCTTACGGTTTATTTCAAAAGCCAAAGCGGTACACAGATTAGAAAAAGAGGTTAAATGGGAGTCAGAAGATGATGAATCGTTTGGATACCAAAAATACATTGAATACGGATACAAGATGTTCCCAGATGCTCAAGAATTGATGACAGAAGTGAACAATTTTATGGCTGCATACAACGAAGCCGAAGAACGAGAAAGAATGAGTCGGAAATCTAAGCAAGGATATGTTGACGAAGATGGTTTCATTTTAGTTACTGGAGATTCTAAAGGTGGTTCTAAAGCCAGTATAGCAGCACGAGCGGCAGAAACACAAGAAAAGTTAAAGAAGGAACTTGAGAAACGAAACAAGAAACGAGAGATGCCCGATTTTTACCGATTCCAGATCCGAGAAAAGAAGAAAAGGGCTACGAATAATTTGTTGAAGAAGTTTAATGATGACAAGGCCAAGATCAAGGAAATGAGAGAAAAGAACAGATTTAGGCCGTATTAGACAAATAATAAAAAATAGCAATCACGAAAATGAAAATGAAAATGAAATAAAATCTTAATTGTAAACTTGGGGTAAAATTCCCGTGTGTCATGTATGTAAGGCTTTATATGAGTGTAAATGTTTATTGGTCAATTTCTTTCGGCCGATGCGGGTAACTAATTCCATTGGTTTATAAATTCCTTTTTTCCAACTTAATCCTTTTATTCTTTTCCTTTATTTTATTTTTTTATTCTTTACTTCAACACAAGGAATATAATTCAAAATGATTAGAACCCTCGCTTCTTCTAAAACCTCTGCTAAGGCTCTCAGCAGAACCTTTTCCTCTTCTGCTTTTGCTTTGGTAAGTGAAACCGTTCAAATTATTCAAATACACTCACACTTTGAATTGCAAAATCTAACTCTATTTTTAGGGCAAGAGAATTGAAACCGATGCCTTTGGTGAAATCGAAGTTGATGATACCAAATACTGGGGTGCCCAAACCCAGCGATCCCGCGAAAACTTCAAAATTGGCGGTCCCCGTGAAACCCTTCCCGAACCTCTGATCAAGGCTTTTGGTATTCTCAAGAAGGCTGCTGCCACTGTCAACATGACCTACGGTCTTGATCCTAAGGTCGGAAAGGCCATTCAAGATGCTGCCACTGAAGTCGCTGAGGGTAAACTCACTGACCAGTTTCCTCTTGTTGTTTTCCAGACTGGTTCTGGTACTCAGTCCAACATGAACGCCAACGAAGTCATTTCTAACCGAGCAATTGAAATGCTTGGTGGTAAATTGGGTTCCAAGACTCCAGTCCACCCCAATGATCATGTTAACATGTCTCAATCTTCTAACGACACTTTCCCTACAGTTATGCACATTGCTGCTGTTCTCCAAATCACCCAACGTTTGATTCCCAGTCTTGAAGCCCTTCAAAAGGCTATTGACGACAAGGCCAAAGAGTTTTCCCACATCATTAAGATTGGCCGTACCCATTTACAAGATGCCACCCCATTGACTTTGGGCCAGGAGTTTTCCGGTTACTCTATGCAGCTTTCTAATGGCATTGCCCGTGTCCAAGATGTTCTTCCTCGTCTCAGATTCCTTGCCCAGGGTGGTACTGCTGTCGGCACTGGTCTCAACACCAAGAAGGGTTTTGACAAAGCCATTGCTGACACTGTCACTTCCTTGACTGGTGAACAGTTTTACACCGCTCCCAACAAGTTTGAAGCTCTTGCTGCTCACGACGCCATTGTTGAGGCTTCTGGTGCTCTCAACACTGTCGCTGTTTCTCTTTACAAGATTGCCAACGATATCCGTTACCTTGGTTCCGGTCCTCGTTGCGGCTACGGAGAACTCCACTTGCCTGAAAACGAGCCTGGTTCTTCCATCATGCCCGGTAAGGTCAACCCTACCCAGAACGAGGCTTTGACTATGGTCTGCACCCAAGTCTTTGGCAACAACTCCACCATCACTTTTGCCGGTGCTTCTGGTCAGTTTGAACTCAACGTTTTCAAGCCCGTTATGATTTCCAACCTTCTTTCTTCCATCCGTCTTCTTGCTGATGGTGCTGACTCTTTCAGACTCCACTGTGTTGAAGGCATCGTTGCCAATGAGAAGCGCATTGACCAGCTCATGAAGGAGTCCCTCATGTTGGTTACTGCTCTTAACCCCAAGATTGGTTACGACAAGGCTTCTAAGGTCGCTAAGAATGCTCACAAGAAGGGTATCACTCTTAAAGAATCTGCTTTGGAACTCGGTGTTTTGACTTCTGAAGAATTTGACCAATGGGTTCGTCCTGAGAACATGATTGGTCCTAAATAAATAATTACTATTTTATTTAATACTTAATTTTATTTCATTTCATTACTTTATATTATTACATTTGATATTCCTTTTACTATTACCTAAACTATAAAAACAAACAATAATTTACTCCAAAGCAAAAACCAAGGCAGTTCTAGCAGGGAGGTAGACTTGGACAAAGTTGGCACGATCGTTCCAAGCCATTGGTGTAGTAATGCAGCGAGTCTTTTCATGGTCAATACGTCCAAAGCCTCCAAACTTTTCGTCATCAGTGTCCAAAACAATGCGATAAGTGCCGGGAGCCTCGACACCCAATCTGTAGTCAACAAACGACTGGGTAGGGTTAAAGTTAAATACAAAGAGTAAACCTGCGCGCTCAAAAGCAATAACCTTATCGTTCTCGTTCTTCAAAGAAACGTATGCCTGTGGAGCAGAAAGCCATTGGTACTTGTCTTCTGTGTGTTCCATAGCAGCATCAAACTCGTTCAAAAACTTGTATCGGAGCAAGTGGTCATCAATAAGGTTCCATTGTCTGCGAGCATAGTGGAACGAACTGTTGTTACCTTCACGAGGGAAATCAAGCCATTCGGGGTGGCCAAATTCGTTACCTTCGAAATTGAGCCATCCTTCACCGCCCAAAGCGTGGGTAATCAAACGAATCATCTTGTGCAAAGCGATACCACGCTCGATAATAGGACTGTTGTCAGAAAGCACAGACATGTGTGTGTACATTTCCTTGTCCATGAGCCAAAAGGCCAAAGTTTTGTCACCGACAAGCGCTTGATCGTGTGACTCAGCATAGGCAATGGTCTTTTCCAAGTGACGACGGTTTGTCAATGTGAAAGCAATGTTGCCCATATCCCACTCGTCATCAGACTTTTCCTTCAAAAGCTTGATCCACATGTCAGGAACAGCCATGGCAAGACGGTAGTCGAAACCAAGACCACCCATTTCAGTGGGAAGACACAAGGCTGGCATACCAGAAACATCTTCGGCAATTGTGACGATATCTGGGTTGAGTTTGCGTAACATGTAGTTGGCAAGCATCAAATAAACAACAGCCTCCTCATCAACAGCAGGACCAAAGTACTCGTGGTATCCGCCAGAAAATCCAGTTCCAATACCGTGATGTGTGTACAACATACTGGTGACACCATCGAATCGGAAACCGTCAAAGTGGTATTCGTCAATAAAGTAACGCAAGTTGGACAACAAAAATCTCAACACTTCGTGCTTGCCATAGTTGAACAATCTGGAATCCCAAAGACTGTGCTGACCTTTGCTTCCGCCGTGAAAGTATTGGTAATCGGTTCCGTCAAAGTCATTGAGACCATCCAAAACGTTTTTACTTGCGTGGGAGTGGACAACATCGAGCAAGACAGTGATTCCAAGATCATGAGCAGTATCAATTAACTCTTTCAAGTCTTCGGGAGTACCATAACGAGAAGAAATAGCAAAGAAGGAAGTGACTTGGTAACCAAAAGAGGCATAGTAAGCATGTTCCATAATAGCCATGAGCTGAATGGTGTTGTAACCCAAGTGGTGAATTCTGGGCAAAACGTCCTTGGTGAACTCTTTGTAAGTGCCGACTCTGGCTTCAGTGGTGGAGATACCAACGTGGGCTTCGTAGATCTTTGCAGCCTTTGGCTTAGGAGGCGACTTGTTTTTCCAGACGTACTTTTTAGGAGGGTTCCAGAAAACAGCGTCATAAGCAGGTGAGACGGACAAATCCTGGGTGACGCGAGAAATCCAAGCAGGAAGACGTTCAATCCAGTTTCCGCCAGGCAATTTCATGGCAATCTTGACTTTAGAGTCATGTTCAATAGCAGGCTTACCATTCTTGGCTGGAACAGTGACGGACCAAACGCCGAAAGTGTCACTTTTCATGGGATTGGCATTCTTGTCCCAATTGTTGAAATCACCAATAAAAGAAGCAGCCACAGCATTAGGAGCCCATTCTCTGTAGACAACGTCACCCGACTTTTCGTCGACGTGGATACCGTAGTATTCATAACCTTTGGAAAAGTTCAAGATACCATTTTCATGAGCTTCAAGACGCTTGATCCAGTCTTCAGTGACCAATTGGCGACGAAGAATGTCAGATGTGAAAGGTTTTAACCAAGGGTCAATCTTGATGACTCCGGGAACAGTTTCTTCAGGTTTAGATGTAGAAGACATGAGAAATAAAATAAAATATGATAAAGATAATTAATAAAAAAGAAAAAAAAGAAGAAAAAACCTATTTTATTTTAAATTCACAAGAAACCACGAGATATTTATAGGATTTGAAAATGGATGTACAACCTAAAACAGGGTGAGATGCAACAGGGTTGGCTGTATAAGTCATGGTATGTATGGGATATGTATATATAGTTGATAAGGTTCATAGAGTTCACATGTTGAATATATGTGAGAATCCGGTAAAAAAGGTATGGTTCTTTATGTAATTTTTAGTTTTATTATATTTATTACATAATTATAGATTCAATTGCCCATTATCAATACTAAAATCTATTTTTATTCATTTCTAACAATTCTGAACCCATCTTCAAAGGCTTTACAATTCATGTTTCGAGTTGACCATGTGTTGTTCTGTGGGGAATAGCCGAGCCGCACTAGATCTCAATTTTGGAATTCAGTTGTATAAGGCTGGAGTGGCCAACACAAACTTGTTGAGCCGGATCACTGAGATGCTTTTGGCTTTTAGTTTTTGTGTTTTTTGATTTCATTTATTTTATATTTTATTGTTTAAAGACTAGTGCAGCATATTGTTATTATTATCATGACAAATTGTCACATATGTGGTATTTAATGCTGCAATATAAAGGACTTGTTTAGTTGATATTGAAGTTTAATGGTTATTAGTTCTGAAGTGGTAACAACACAGGTTGAAATTGAAATATGGGCATTTGAAGAAGACTTAGAAGACTATGGTATGGTATGGTATGGTATGGTATAATACTACACACCTTGAATAGACTGGTTCAACCAGCTAAACATGAAAATACGAGTCAAAGCTTGAAATAAGACATATAACTTGAGACTTAAAACATAATCTCAAATTACTACAATCAAATTTAATCACATGACCTCAATTTTTAGTTTCCAAAACAGAAAGAACAGTCCCATTTCTCACTTTTCAGGGTACGGAATAAAGTTACACATCCTGCAACACAGCCTAACCTCTTGTCACACATTCTTCCACAGCTTGTAAAAAAATTTCACACCTCTTCCCAAACCTTTATACCGACGAATCTCCAAATCTTCATCGACCATTCAGCCTTGAAGCCTCAGTTCGCGACCCTAAAGATGTCCTCCGCTCGCCCCCAACTTTCGGTCTACTCTCTCTCCGGTAAGGCCTCAACTTCCAACGTTGTTGCCCCCGCCGTTTTCCAGGCTCCTATCAGAACCGACATTGTCCACTCCGTCTGGACCGGTGTTGCTAAGAACAAGCGTCAGGCTTACGCCGTTGCCAGCAATGCTGGTGAACAGACCTCTGCTATCTCCTGGGGTACTGGTCGTGCTGTTGCCAGAATTCCCCGTGTTGGTGGTGGTGGTACTCACCGCTCTGGTCAGGCTGCTTTCGGTAACATGTGCCGTGGTGGTAGACTTTTCGCTCCTACCAAGGTTTGGAGAAAGTGGCACGTCAAGGTTCCCCAGAACCAGAAGAGATACGCTACTGCTTCCGCTATTGCTGCCTCTACCGTCGCTCCCCTCGTCATTGCCCGTGGTCACCGCGCTGAGAAGGTCCCTGAGGTTCCTCTCGTAGTTTCTTCTGAGCTCGAGACCATCTCCAAGACCAAGGAGGCTGTTGCCGCTCTTAAGGCCATTGGTGCTGGTTCTGATGTTGCCAGAGTTATCAAGTCCAAGACCCTCCGTGCTGGTCAGGGTAAGCTTAGAGGCCGCCGTTTCACTCAGAGAAAGGGTCCTCTTGTTGTCTACGCTCAAGACAAGGGTCTTGTCAAGGCCTTCAAGAACGTTCCCGGTGTTGAGACCGCCAACGTCCAGTCCCTCTCTCTCCTCCAGCTCGCCCCTGGTTCCCACGTCGGTAGATTCATCATCTGGACCGAGTCCGCTGTCGCTCTCCTTGACGACATCTGGGCCTCTAAGTCTGGTTTCACTCTCCCCACTGGCATCATCTCCAACACTGACATCAAGTCTATCCTCGAATCTTCCGAGATCCAGAGCGCTCTCAGACCTGCCCAGAAGAAGCTTGAGCGTGCTGTCCAGAAGACCAACCCTCTTAAGAACAAGGCTGCCCTCGTTAAGCTTAACCCTTACGCTGCTGCCAAGAAGAGCCACAAGGTTGAGAAGAAGAACGTTGCTACCCACAAGTCTCTTGTTGACATCTTGAACCAGGAGTAAATGTTGGATTTTTTTGGAACACCTTGTAATGTATTGATGAAATAAAATAATAAAAAAAATATTGTCATGTTTTAATTTTTTAAGAGTTTTTTGTAATTTGTTTATTGATCTAATTTTTTGATTTTGATTTTCTGGCTTTGCCAGTTATGAAATTTTTCATGTCGTATGGTTTTGTTTTTTTATGACAGGTATTTAGATTTCTTACTGCCAATCACGTGTGGTTTTATTTGTTTACTTTTTCAATTGATTTAAATTTGTATCTGGAAATTTTATAACAAAACCATTAACATTTTCAATCACATCTACACAATGAGCAAAAACGGAGAATCTTCATCAGGGTCTACCAAAATAACCAACGAACTTCCTTGGTAAGGTTTTTTTTTTTTTATTTCCAATGTTTGATCCAACTTCTAACCTTTCCCACCCTTTTTTAGGGTTGAAAAATACCGACCAGTATTCCTGAGCGATGTAGTTGGCAATGAAGAAACCATTGAACGTCTCAAAATCATTGCTCGTGATGGTAACATGCCTCACATGATCATTTCCGGTATGCCTGGTATTGGCAAAACCACTTCTGTTCACTGCTTGGCCCGAGCGTTACTAGGAGCCGCTTACAACGACGCAGTTTTAGAACTCAACGCATCTGACGAACGTGGTATTGACGTTGTGCGAGGAACGATCAAAAAGTTTGCACAAAAGAAAGTGAGCCTGCCGCCAGGACGACAAAAAATTGTCATTTTGGATGAAGCCGATTCGATGACTGCTGGTGCTCAGCAGGCTTTACGAAGAACGATGGAGATTTATTCGCAAACGACAAGATTTGCATTTGCTTGTAACATGTCCAACAAGATCATTGAGCCTTTGCAGTCGCGTTGTGCTATTTTACGGTTTACTCGTCTTTCAGATGGTCAGGTTTGTAAGAGACTGTTGGAGATTATAAAGCAAGAAGATGTCGAGTACAGCGATGACGGTTTGAGTGCACTGGTTTATTCCGCTGAAGGCGATATGCGACAGGCTATCAACAATTTACAATCTACAGTATCTGGCTTTGATTTCGTCAACTCTGAAAATGTGTTTAAAGTAGTGGACCAGCCACACCCGGTCGTTGTCCAGAAAATGGTGGAAGCTTGCAATAAGAAGGATATTGATGCCGCTTTGGAGTCATTGAAAGAGTTGTGGGATAAAGGTTATAGTTCTGTTGATATTATTACTACCATGTTCAAAGTTACCAAATCCATTACTACCATCACAGAGGAAAAGAAGCTGGAGTTTATAAAAACGATTGGTTTCACTCATATGAGAATTTTAGACGGAATTTCTTCATATTTACAGCTTTCTGGATGCATTGCAAAGTTGTGCAAATTATAAGTTTAAACCATAAATTATGAATAAATATTAATGTTAACAATTACAAAATACCATTTTCTGACTTGATCAAAATTGGCATAAAGAATACAAATCCAAAAATTCCCAAAACAAGCAAGATTCTATACACCCAAGTATGCTTTTTAGAAGTTCCTATTTCTCCAAAGCTAGGAGTCCCCAAGAAATTGCAAAACATGTGCACAACAATTGGCGGCCAAATAGATCCCATTCTCAAAAACAAAAAGCCCGCAAACCATCCGTAGACCGTAGTGTACAAGAGTTGAAAGCTGCACATGAAGAAAATCACTTGCTTTGCGTACTTTTCTTCTAAAACCATTTCGTAGGCGTGGTGTAAATGTGCGACTCCGAAATACAAAGGTGTAACAAAGATCATGTATTTTGACGAAATATTTGAAGCTAAGTGAAGGGCCAAAATGCCGGATCTGAACACGAATTCTTCAGTAATTGGTCCAACCAAAAAGTTGCGAACTCCAAACAGTGACATGGCTTGAGCCTTGAAATCGTCTTTGACCATTGCCCAAATCTGCAAGAATGTAGGTGTTTGGGCGATTCTCAATGCAGTTTCAAGCCTTTCAAAGTAAAAGAAGTCAACCAAAGGTCCTGCAAACAGAATCGAGACCAACATCAACGATTTGAGGCAGTCAAAAATAAGACTAAACACAACTTCGGTTCGATCTAAAAAGTCTGACGACTGCGTGCTCCATCCCCAAAAGATTCTCAGCGTCGCGGCGGCATGGAAATAGTTGTCGTAAGCGTTTTCGTAAACAAGAACAAATGGAATAAATACGAATGTAGCCAAAAGAGTGAAAATGGAGATGGATTTTAGTCGTTCGATAATGACAGACTGGTCATCGCGTCGAACCTGTTTTGATGGCCGTGTGGCTTTTCTTAAATAAAGAACTCCAACATATCCAGTAGTCAATGCCAATGAGTATAATGAAGTGTTTAAAAATGGGACTCTGTGGGTTTTTGTCATTTGAAAAAAATGAAATTAGGCGGAAAATATTGAACAGGTTTAAAAAATTAAGGATGGTTTTTAAATTCCTAGTAAAAAACAACACAAACGGCTGTTGTCATGCTCTGCCTCAAATCTATACATACATTTTGATAACCAGGTGTAATACAAATACAAATTATTTCATTTTTTTTTTAAAGAGGAAATGTAGACTTTACCTTTTAAATACCCAAAAAAGAAAAGACATATCTGGATGGGCATAATACAACCCATGCAATTCCAGCGTAGACAATAAGCTTAGAAACCACCTCAGCTTCGTACCAAGACCGAAATGGAATTTGAATCAATAAATCGTCATTCTTAGAATCCGACATGGTATCTTCATTTTGAGACTTGTTGGTTGCTCGTTGCTTAAGCACAGTTTGAGATGTCTGATGGACACGAACAAGACCTGTTTTCTCATTTTCTTCTATTTTCTGAACCGACTTTTTTTCCTTCTTTTTCTCAATTCCAAGTTTTTCCCATACGAATGGTAATATCGTCATTGTCACTTTTTTCATCAACACTTTCCAAACCAGCACCATGACAATTCCAATTACGATTCTCAACACACAGTTTAAGATTCCAGGTCTATCAGGTATCAGCACTCCAGGTTCCAAATAGTACTTTTTCTGGGTATGTGTATACATCTTGTCCAACCACGACATTTCCGATCCAATTTCAAAGCCGTTTCCGTTTTCGTTAAAAATAAGGTTCCAAAATGTCCATTCGCTTAAAACGAGTCCTACCAACACACCCAAAAACGCGATCGAGTCATCAAAACAAGGACAACAGTCTGCTGGTTTCGGTTGTTTTGAGATCAAGAAAAGAATAAGCGGAATCAAGAATAAAATAGAGTTGGAATGGGTCCATGTTAGTTTGAAAATAATGTTGAGGAAAATTGGGCTGATCCAGAAAATAAATGCACCAATAACTAATCCGCCCAAAACATCAAGAAATCCATGCATTCCGCAGTAAATGCGACCTATTGCTAAAGACAAAATGTAAAGAATATTTGCAATATTCAACAAAATGTAGACTGGAGTTGAGAATGCTGGAGTTTCTGTGAAATAGTTGTTCTTAAGTGTATCAGCAACTAACAAAAATACAGAAACAGCGTTTGCAGTATGCGTTGAAGGAAACCCGTATTCTAACGCTGCATCTTTCGACATTGTGAGTCTCTGCAACGGGGGTGATAGTGGCCTTGGCAGACATAAAAAGTCTTTCCAAAAGTTTGTGAAATACACACCGATCGCCAGCTCAAAAAACAAGTTCCAGCCAAACTGAGGGTATCCCAACCAAAACGAGACGGGTAGAAACAATACGTAAAATGTGTGTGATCCGAGGTTTGCTGTGCTCATAAAATACGAATCAAGCAGAGGATTTCTCATTGCTGTTTGGATTTTAGCAACAATGGGCGTTTCTGCTTGAACATAGGGTAATAACCAGTTTCGTACCCGGTTTTGGAACGGACTAAGCTTTTTGGCGTAATATTGTGTAGATTGTGTTCCAGCATCACCTAGGAATATCATTGATCCGAGGTTAGGATCATTGAGGGTATCGTTGAATGCGCTATCAGAGACTGTGAAAACAGCAGCTGGTTGCTTTCTGGTATTGGTATTTGCCATTTACGACTTTAGCTATGCCTTGTAACAAGGAAGTTTTGAAAATATAATACAAAATATTAATGAGTTAACAAAAATGAAAAATCATGAATAAATAACTAGAAAAGAACAAGAATGTGAAGAAAAGCTCCTGAAATAATGATCTGCTTTGTACGTGGTACAGTAATTTTCAGTCTGTTTTGACAAAACAAGGCAGGCTTCTATGCACCTACTACTTTAAACATTTGTGTTTCTCTATACCGAGATTTTCTTTTTCCTGTTTTTAAACCCACGAACGATATTCTTTCACGATGCCTCCACGTCCGCTTCCACAGCCTATAGCGAACCAAAAACTTAACCGATACTGGTCTTATCCGCAAAGACAGCAGGAATCTGATACATTTAACGAAAGTAACAACACGTCTTTACCATCTGATGCTTTTGAATCCTCAAGTAACCGACTCTATCACAACAAGAACAACAGCTATTCTCATGGATCAGCAGTGCATTCAAGCCATAAATCATTTTCTGAAAATGATTCAAATCATAGTCTACCATCGCATTCAACTAGTTATAGTTATAACACATCATATACATCTTATTCGCATTCACATTCACAACTTGATCAGGATTCGTATTCACACAGAGCCCATAATAGCACATCCAACATTATTCCTCCAGAACTCACAAACTCTGGCAACTATTACGATTCCCCTAAAAAACCTTCAAACAATACCAGCTGCTACGAGTCGCCTAAAAGTAATATAAATGAAAACAACAATACTCAACCATATCCAGAAACTCCTCGACGTGAAGCTTATAAGAGTTTTGATAGCACTACCCAGCCACACAAACATGGCTTTTTACATACCCAAACTCAAACTCAAACTCAAAATCTAAACAAACAACCTTCGCACGCTCATCGGATCCAACCTATCCCACCTCCTCACAGCACCCCAAAAAATATTCCTGAAAAACCGTCACTTGAATTTGTTGACAATGATGAAGCAATACCCGATTATAAAATGAAGATTGTATGTGTTGGAGATGGAGGCTGCGGCAAAACAAGTTTGATGCTCACATATACAGCTGGCAAGTTCCCAACCATGTATGTGCCCACGGTATTTGAAAATTATGTCGCTAATGTCAAAGCTGATGACGGCAAGCTTATTGAGCTTGCATTATGGGACACAGCCGGCCAAGAGGAATATGACCGTTTAAGAGTTCTTTCATACCCTGGAGTTAATGCCATTTTGGTTTGTTTTGGAATCGATTCACCTACATCTTTAGAAAACGTTATTGACAAGTGGGTACCTGAAGCTTCTCACTTTTGTCCAGGAGTACCAATAATATTGGTCGGGCTCAAGACTGATTTACGCAAAGAGTACCCTCCTAATTCCTACTCACCCAAAAGCTCTGTAAAAAGCATCACAAAAGATCAAGGTATATATGTTGCAAAAGAGATTGGCGCGACTGCTTATTTAGAGTGCTCCGCACGTACGTGTACAGGTGTATCCAACATTTTCGCGACTGCGGTAGAAGTCGTCCGCAAAAAGCAACCAACAAAGTTTCCAAGGGCTATAAATGGATCCACACCTAGCCAGCCACCGAGTAATAATGTCAGTATTAGTAAAAGACAAGAAAAACTGGTTTCAGAACCAACAATAAAATATACACCACAAGAAAAACAAATAGATATCCCCGAAGAGCCAAAGACTCCTACTAGATCAGAAACGATACAAAATACACCAGTTATAACTCAAGATCAACACATTCCGCATACGATAAACGATAAACCCAGGCAAGCAAGAAAACCTGTTACACACGAAAGACCGAGTCAGCCCAGAAAGCCAGCAACCTGTGATATTCCAAACCAGCCTAGCATAAAGCTTGTAACACAGGAGGTTCCAAGTGAGCCTAAGAAACCACTCATAGCGCAGGAGAAGCCAACTCAACTTGCAAAATCTGCTACTGTGCATAGTAAACCTAGCCAGCCACTTAGTAATACCAAACCATCTGTTCAAGACGCTCAACAAGAAAAATCCTATGTTCCACGAGCCCACAGCGTGATTTATACCAAGAAAGAAAAACAAGCCTTTTCTTCAAATAATAAACAAACTGTTTCTTCAGTATCCAGAAGCTCATCGAAAAAAGATAAAAAAGATTGTGTTATTATGTAACTTTATAAGCGAGAAACGAGGTAAATTAAGGGTGATTTTAATGAAAATAATAGTGATGATACGAATGATGAATAAAAGCATGAACAAACAAATAAATAAAATGCAAGATTGGTTGTAGGCTGAGGAAATGTAAACAAAGAAATATGAGACATTATCGTCAATATTTGTTTACTTTCCAGCTTCTTGACTTTTTTCACTTTCCCGACCCTTTTCACTATTTTGACTATTCTCAAGTCTCACTCGCGCCATTCCGTCGTAGTAATTGTTCCATAGCGCTGACACACTATCAAACTCTTTTCCAACAGCTTCTATGCTCTCTAGAGATCTGTTTAGTGTATTCAAGTTATTTAGTAAATTGTTTACGCTCTGAAGATTGTTGTGTTAGTATTACAATAGTTAATGATAATGTATATGTTTCGTTTTTATTTACCACTCCTATTTCTGAAAGAAGTAAATCTCTTTCTTTTTCAAATTGTCCCAGTTTGTCGTTGTTCACTGACATTTTTTGCTCGAGGTTTGATAAGAAAAATAAAAACCAAGAATAAAAAGGTGTGAAAGGCTAAAAAAACAAACATATGTAACTGGTTTTCAAAGTCACATGAATTTTTTTCTTAGGAAAAATCAAAAACTGAACTCTTCTTTTCTTTTCTCTCAATCTTTCCCAGAGTAAGAATTTAAATATTCGTTACAACTTTATACCTAAATATCGATATCTATAATGTCTCTTGCAGATAAGCTGTTAGCAGATTTTGATAGCGATGAAGAAGATACACTAGACGTCGTCGATGAACAAGAAGGGCCAACCAAAGAGGAACAAGAAGACGAGGAATACGCTGAAAAAGAACCCACAGTAGACAATGAAACAGTAAACACAAGCGTTACCGTCGAAAAGAATGATGACTTAAATTATACCCAAGCATCTCTTGATGCTTTGAAAACCACAGGAAATGATGTCACTTCCGAAGACCTGATTTCACGAGTTGACTTCAAGAGTATTACAGACATTAATTCCATTTCAAATCTAATGACACGTCTTGAGCCTATTTTGAATTCATTTGAAACTGCACAGTCAGACAGTAAAGACGAGTACTCACTACTAGTTGAGGCCAATTCATATTCCATTGAAATTGATAACGAAATCATCATCATTCATCAATTCATTAAAGAGCACTACAAAGTAAGATTCCCAGAACTTGATACCTTAGTTCCATACCCAATTCCTTACGCAAAAATAGTACTGACAATTGGAAACGATGTCAATGCTGACTTTTCAACTACCGGTCTCAAATCAATTACCAATGCAAGCACAGTATTGATGATATCAATGGCAGCCGTTGAGTCTGGAGGCGTACCTCTATCCGAATCTGAATTATCTGCTGTTAAATCTGCCTGCAATCTTTTGCTAAGCCTTGATGCTGCCAAAGAAAAAATTACCACGTTTGTATCTAATCGCCTTTCTTCGTTTGCGCCTAATTTGACTGCCATAGTTGGCGCACATACTGCTGCCCAGTTACTAGGTGTAGCCAACGGCTTGAAAAATTTGGCTTCAACGCCTAGCACAAATATTCCAGCATTAGGATCGAAAGCTCAAGTAGGAATTGGATTCGGACATTTAGGAATTCGACAGCATGGGTTTTTATATCACTCGCCATTAGTGCAAAACGTTCCTCTGCAGTTCAGAAAGCAAGCATTGAGAATCATTAGTGGCAAATTAGTTTT
>JAKTYL010000156.1:0-20538 GCA_030578715.1 Magnusiomyces tetraspermus
TCTTTGCTTCATCAAGTCTTCCATCTGATTGTACTTCGTCATCAGTTCTGCAACTGGCGAGTTTATGTCCAAAGAGGCCAAATGCTACCTCAATGGATTTGTGACGCTCAGCTTGTTCTATATTTGAATTGTTTTTCTTGCAGCCATCAAATCCAGTCTAATACCATATTGCAATATACCAGGTTCTTTCTGTAATGCGACAATAGGTGTGGTGTTGTAAGCATCAAACTCTTCTTAAGGCCATATTCTGCATCACATCCAGCTTTCTGATCTCAGACTTGAGAACGTGATGGTGCCAAACTTCTAGTCCATATTCGACAATCAGCCTTACACAGACTGTATTCAACGACCTGACAGCAGATCCTTGCGTTCCACCCAATCTCCAAATAGCACCAAAAACTTGGTTTCCTTTGTTGATTTTCTTCAAGATGTGAGACTTGAAGGTCAATTCGTGGTCCAGTATAATTCAAAAAAGCAATTCGTCTTGTTGTGGATCCCTCATTTCGCTTGACGGCAAAGTAACCTTGGGTTCAAGTCCTTGGGACTAAAGGGCTACAAAAGTAAGTGTAGTAAGGGCCTTTATTATATCTTATCTCCTAAATTTTTCAAGCATAGGTTCGATGGTCTAGTCGGTTATGGCATCTGCTTAACACGCAGAACGTCCCCAGTTCGATCCTGGGTCGAATCATTTTTTGCTTCTGCATCAGTGGAATTTTTTCCAAAAATCGGCGAATGCTCATTTTTTAATAGATATCATGAGACAAGTATTTGGTACGATGAAATAATATTTTTGGTGTGATGCTCGTAAAATAAATTGAGTTTTCTTTGTTTCGTTTTAGGTTTAATATATTGTGCATAATTTCTACAAATTTCTATATTTCAAATCTATTTGTAATCTATTACTAAAGTTTGGATAATAATTTCCAAAATCTATTCGGTTCCAGATTATCTAGAACCAGTATTTGGAAACAAAGGAGTTTCGGACTTCTTTCACCCATAATCTGCTATCTTACATACAAACTTTGGAGAAAGACCTCATTTTTTGTCTGAAAGCCTCCCAAAAGAGTAATCCCACTTTTGGAAAAAAAAACAGAGTCAAATTTATTTATTCGTTTTTTTGGTGCGATTTTTTGGCATTTTTTCGCACCCAACACCCATAGAACTAAGAATAAAACTGCTGGACATTAAGGCTACTCAGTGAATATCTTGGTATATTTTATGCTAGTTGTCTTAATCTTTTAAGAAAATAAGACAACTAGTATTAAGAAAATAAGACAACTAATAGTAATACTAGTTATCTTATTTTTTTCAGGGAAAGTTCAGTCTGGCTCCGAAGGAACCCTAACCTACTTATATCTAAGTGGTTACGAACTTTTTAAAAGAGCATACCTTAGTTGTAGAAAGTTTTAGTTCAAGTAACAGTCTGAAGCCTTTAGAAGATCAAAGGTAAGTGAGGAAGATTTGAAAGGGTTTGAAGAAACTGGATATATTTAAGTAGATAGTTATCAACTGCAGTAATGATGAAAAAATCTATACAAAATGACGGGGAAAGCTTCGCTATTTATACAAAACAAAAGTAGACCGAAAATACAGAAAATGAAACAATAATCTCGAGTTGATGTGGTTGAGTACCCAACTTTCAACTGTAGATTTCAAAATGAGGATCAAGAGATGAAACAAGATCGAAATTGTGGAAGAATTTCACTAAAAATATGAAGTATACATAGTTTTTTTGTACACGGAGATGAAACTAAGCAGGTTTGAGACACACTTAGTTTTTGTGGACAGGTACGGCTAAGGCGTTCAGGTGAGAATGACTTAAAGATTAGTCCACTTGAGGCTTGAAAATCCAGGTTAGATTTCTTGCAACTACTCAAGAATTAGTATCTAGTGAAAATAAAAAAATAGGTCTTTACCGAAAATCAAAGTGCTCTAATGTAGCTACTCTCTCCGTTTTACTTGTTGACCTTCCTCGAGACAGCTCAATTCAAAGCACGTGACTGGCACGTGAATTTCAACAAATCTGCGTTTTCCCATGTATTACATTACTTGTAATAAACCAATTCTCAGCATTCCTTTCGTTCATATAAAGGTCAGACGACGTCACCAATACAGTTAGTGTCATACAAACAAAATTACAAATCTTGTAACAGAACCCATGAGAACTTTCTTTGGCCAGGTAGTCCGCCAGGCGCGCTGAACTTCCACCTATGTGTATAAATGCCACCTTTGCCCATATTCCGCACACACATTTTTTGGGAAAAAAAAAAAAAAAAAAAAAACTTTTTTTCAACCCTCACTTTTTTATACACCTTTTTCTTTTTCTTTTTTTGTTGCTCTTTTTCAGGCATTATATTCCATTTTTTTTGCAGGAAGCTTTATCCTCTTTTCATTTGCATGTCCACATCCATTGAGAACCTCAAGTCTTTTGGTAAGTTTTTTAAGGTTAATTTTAGTTAAAAAGAATTTAATGTTTTTTTTTTTTGAAATTTGTAGTGTAGAGTCTATTGACTAACTTTTGAATATTTTTTCTCCTATCTTTATATAGATCCCTTCGCCGACACTGGTGACGAAGATTCCTCCCGCACTCCCGACCACATCCATATCAGATGTCAACAGCGTAACGGTCGTAAGACCATCACCACCGTCCAGGGTCTCCCCCAGGAGTATGACTTGAAGCGCATTCTCAAGGTTCTCAAGAAGGATTTTGGCTGCAACGGTCATATCACCAAGGACGAAGAGCTTGGAGAGATTCTCCAGCTCCAGGGTGACCAGAGACAAAAGGTGACTGAGTTCCTCACCACCCAGCTCGAGATCAACAAGAAGACTATCCAGGTCCACGGTTTCTAAATAAGAAATGTTGTTGGTGTGGATACTTGTTTGAATCTTTTTTTTTTTGTTTCTTGCCCTGCATATATTAGTACGCTGTTGTTGTTTTATTATCAGTTTTTGTACTACTTTTTGTTGGGAAGGCACCTTTTGATTGATGAATTTTTTTTTTCTTTTTTGATCATTGTGACGATAATGATTTATTGCTCATAATCCATGTTTTAATATTTAAAATAGAACAGTGGCAAAATCTTGTTTTCAAAATTTTAATTTTTTTTGTTTTATTTTTTTAAAATTGAGTATACAATACTAATTCATATTCATATTCATATTGATACCACTTACAAAGCTTTGGGTAACTTGTGATAGAATTTTGAAGAAAAAATATATAAAAAATAAAAAATTGATGAATTACAAAAACAACGTTCTTCAGGATTTCAATTCCAAATAATGGAATTCATTGTAAAATCTATGGTTCATATCAACTATCTAGTAGTTTAACTAGGTAATTGCGTAATTCAAGCGATCTGACTATATCTCAAAACTAGCACATTATCGAGTCCCATAATCACACTTATCCAAGAAATAGAGATATAACATATGTATCTCAAAAGTTGCCCGATGACCATTTTTTTTACCAGTTGCTTACTGTCGACATACATACTCATACTATGGAAGATAAACTGATTTCTCTAAGGGCATGAAACTCGTTGTGTTTGATGTATGAATATATGGCCTTGATACTATTTTGATGTTTCGTAATTTGGTAGCATGTATACCTTCACATTTATATACAATAAGATTCCGAAACACTCGGTACGATGAACGGTCTATTGGCCATTGATTAAAAGGACAAATACAACAAGTAGATTTGAATAAATAAATACAAGACTGAATTAAAAAAAGAAAAAAAAAACAACTAATACAATAAATTAAAATAAAGTTTCTTCTTGTCGTTTCATGT
Source organism: Magnusiomyces tetraspermus (assembly GCA_030578715.1). Taxonomy (NCBI): domain Eukaryota; kingdom Fungi; phylum Ascomycota; class Dipodascomycetes; order Dipodascales; family Dipodascaceae; genus Magnusiomyces; species Magnusiomyces tetraspermus. Next base: position 3,794 of record JAKTYL010000156.1, read on the forward strand.
TTGATTTTGATTTTTTTTTTTTCAATAGCTCCTTTTCCATCCTCAAGATTAAGCCAATATAGGCAAAAAAAAAAAAAAAAAAATAACCATCATCTGGTCCATTACTATTTTTTTATTTTGGCCCGTAATTAAACATTGTCACAGGTTCCGGGGGTGTAGTAATTGCAGAAGACTCCGGCGCCCCATTCCCATTATCCAAACCCAAACGATCATTATCATTGTTTCCTCTGCTAGTCTTATCTTCAGTCGCTCTATTCGGCTGCTGCTGAGATGTAACATTTTCATTAGGCATCATAGTCATTGCTGGAATCTGGGAAACAGGTGGTGGTGAAGTGTGGTATTCATGTTGATTTGAAAACTGTTGGCTTTGCTGATATCCTAAATTGCTACCCAACTTGAACTCGTTTACACCATCACCAGAATTATTATTATCATTACTATCAAATGACGATGATATTGATGATCCTTTCTTGTAGCTCAAATCTTTAGGAACTGTATTGGTTTCAACAAAACGGCCACTGTTGGTTCCATATTCTGAATCATCATCCTCTTCATCTTCGTTTCTGCTGACCTCATCATTTGTAGACAAATCACCACGAGAATCAGTAATCAAATTAGCGTCATTAGAACCTTTACGAATTGAGTTCCATGATTTGAGTGTTTTGCTGATTGACTTTTTAATATCGTTGGTACCGATTTTGTGATGTAAAGCTCGTTGCTGTTGGGGCAAGGTGCTGTCAATATTTGAACCTTTTGGCTCAACCAAATTATGAGTATTGTCAAAAACCCTATCTTTGCTAGCACCCACGTTACTATGTGGCTCATAAAAGCTAGGCGAGGTATAATCTTCATGACCCTTTTTAGACACTGGAGCTGGACGTGTGACACCAGCATGTGCTGTGTTAGATAGTTTTTGAGATTCCGGCTGTTCAAAACTGAAACTATTTATTCCGCCTTGTGACTTTGAATGATCGTCAAACCCGCTAGTACCCGTGTTGGTAACAAATCTATAATCTTCGGGATTATTCTGATACAAGCCATCAGTTCCTACTTCTCCACTAGTCCCAATATAACTCTCATTTGAAGCGTAAGATGGGTACGACACGGTTGACGAAACATTTGTGGGTTGTCTCATAGTGTCATTGCTGTTTCCACTAGAGGGCAAAGGTGTCATCTGTTCCGCCAAGTCAACTGTCCCCGAGGCGCCGTTGTTGCCATTTCGAAGATAGTCACTGCTTATAGGCTTTGACGCCGCTCGACGAGTTGCGATTTGGGGAGGTGTGGAGATATGCGGTGAAGTTGAGGTTTGCCTTGGTTCAACCATGTCACCATTATTAGCTTGCAGGATGTTACGCTTAGATGAGACCTCAAATGCAGCATCAAGATCCATTGTTTTTGATCTCACGTTGTTTGAGTTTGAAACAGGCGTCGGTGTATTTTCTGCACTACTAGATTTCAATATTTTCGAGTTTGAGTCGGCTGATGACTGTGCGAGCTTTTTCACATTTGAACCAAATGATGCAACTGATTCCAAAAACGAATTCATACTGCGGTTTTCTGAAGCACTGATAGAAGAAGAAGAGCTTGATTTCTTGTCACTATACTTGTTCTGCTGAAAATCCATTTGGTCTTTAGCAGCTTGTAATCTAGACATGGACTTGCGATAAAGACTATTGTGGCGATTCTGCCCGCCTTCCGAGTTCCTGCTCTTCCTTGTTCCATTACCATTCTCCTTTTCTTTTTCTGGTAACAAGAGTTGTGGCAAAGCCGGCTGACCTACAGAATATGAGCCTGTTGCAAACATAGGGTCAAGTGAAGCTTGGGTTAGATTAGTTTGGTCATCTTCAGCACTAGCGTTAGCGTTGGCACTTTCACTTTTAGCTGCATCTAAAACGGGAGTTGAGGTATATGGTGAATGATGGTCACTGCTTTTTAGACCGAGCGTTGAAGTGGAAGTCGCAGCTGAGGTGGTAGGCTCTTCACCTTTTGTTCCTAAAGAACCAATTGAGGCCGTCAAATCCTCAGGCTTATTAGTCTCCTGGCCATCCAAAATCAGCGGTGCTTTAGGCTCAATCTCGCCAGTACGAACAGCTTTACGACGAACCGAAAAGCCACGTGCTAAAAATGATGCTGCAGACGCGACTGTTGATGGAGTTGTTGAAGAAGCAGAGGATGATGCCGACGACAAGTTTTCAGTATCTGGTGTTTGGTCAGGCTTTACAAATGGTTTTTTTGTACCTTTCGATGAGCCAGAAGAACTAGGGCCTGAGCCGTCGTTTGTAGGCAAACTGACTTGGATTTTTGCAGGATGCTGCAAAGAGGATTCAACAGCTGGTAAATGAAAATCGTCATCTACAAAATAGTTGCTGTTTCTTTTGGAAACTGGAGAGAGTGGCATGGGTGTAGATCTCAAAAGGGGAGATGTGGTATCATTAGGATTATTAGTAGTGCCATAGTTGGTATATAATTCACCATCGTTAGATGGTGATAATGCAGTGTGAATACCAGATATGCTGCTGATAGCACTGTTAGAGCTTCCACTTCTCTTGGTCTTTGATGCAACCGTCGCTCCTGACGCATTGTCAAGCGAAAAGACCGGTGATGTGACGGCTGTTGTAGATGAAGTTTGACAAAGGAAATCAACTGAAGGGTTGAAATTTTCATGGTTGGCTTCATCAGATGTCCCAGATAAGCTAGCTTCTGCCGCAGCGTAAACAGGCTTGCGAGTAACCTGTTTCTTTTTGTGAATAGATGAACCAGGCTTTATGGAAGTAGAATATTCGGGAGCCTGTTCATCGCTAGACTCGTCAAACTGCTTTTGATCAAGTTCGGGTGCAGAATCAACCTTTTGCTCAGACTTAAACGACTTTTTGCGTAAAATCTTTTCTTCCTCCTTGTTCAAAATTTCAATCAATTCAGGCGGAAAGGTATGGGGTGTTGGGGCATTCTTCTGTTTAGAGGTATCTTTAGGAGCACCAGTAGTTTTAGCAAAAGATGGCGTGGAAGTGATAGGCATTTCTCTAGGTGGAAGAGCTGGTGGGTTTTCACTGCCATATCGAGGAGAAAAATGAGAAGAATCCTTGTAATTATGAAACACATTGCTTGCCTTTTCTTCAACTCCTTGCTTAGTTTTTTGAAGGTCCTTGTAAAAAGACATGTGCTTTACGCGTGAAGATCTGAAGTTGTTTTTATATTCAGACGCAGCCATTTTTACTCGAGAACGAATACTATCCTGGGAATCCCGAAGCTCTTTGTTGTCGTCGGCTGTAGCATCAAATGATGAACTACCAGTAAATTCATCTTGGAAATCCATGCTAGCATTAAAATTCTGTCTGTCTTTAGAATACCAGCCACTCCATTTCTTGACGGTATCAATTAAAGTTCCAGTTGAATTCTGAGTTTTCAGTGAGCCTTGAGTTGATGTAGAAGAAATCGAAGAAAATGTTGGCGTTTCCTTGACTCCTGAAAAAACTTCGTCTATATCAGATCCACTCAATCCTCTTTCGTGGCTGCTGCGAGTATCATTTGATTTGGAGTCTGATATAATAGATGTCCTGTTACTTTTGTCGCCACTAGGGGCCTTTGAAACCAAAGAGTCCATGGATCTACGCTTGCCTTTTGATAATGACCGATGCGCGTTGGGTGAATGTGAAGGTTCTTGAAGGCTTTCGTCAGAATCGTCATGACGAAGGTTTGGTGCGGTCTTTCTATGCCTCAGTGTGGTTGAGTGGGAGTCATCAGATTGAGCGATTGATGATATAACCTCTGCTGAAGGAACTTCGGTATCACTATCTTCTTGACCATTAGGCTCTTCAGTTTCGGAGGCATCATGATCAGTAGGTCTAACTGAAGGATCCCAAATACCACCACGATAAAGCTCTTCTCTAGTGTTGAAAAACGAAATATCTTCAAAGTTTGGGTAAACCAACGACTCTTTGATCTGAACAAATGTTAACAATTTGCAAAAAAAAAAAAAAAAAATTAACAAGAAAAATAACAAAAAGAACATACCGATTCACGGATCTTATTCTCAATAGCGTTGGTGACCATTGAGATTTTGATCTGGCGAGTACTGACGACTGGCTCGATGGTCAACGACATCTTTGGAGTTGACTCAAAAGTGTACCAAATACGATCTGATGGCGGCGGCTTAACCCGAAAGATCATTCTGCCTTCCAAATGTTCAAGAGTGATAGCCAAAGCAATTGTTACTTCTCTAGCCTTAAACCTGGACCCCAAATTGAGCTTTACCTTGGTAGTGGTTTGAACTGAGAATTTGCCATCATATGAGACATCAGCTTCAACAGTCAGCTTACCTTCAGGTGTCAATTCAGAAAGCTTTGGATTGGTGAAAAAAGGGAGAGCGTTACCACATGAAAGTTTAGTAACATGGATCTCGCCCAAGTATGTGGGTCGTTTTATTTTAGTAAGTTTTGTGACAATCTTGTCTCTCAGAAAATTTGTAAACTGGGGGGTGTCCTTAATTCCCAAAAAGATCCTACCCAAAAATGCATTTAGCCAGCGAGTTTGAATGTTTGCATCTGTAGAATGTAACTTGTTAATGAGATACATGATATTTGATATTTTGTGATGAAGAGGATGAGCCATGTATACTGGATTGAATTGAGAAATTGGCTTGTCATCAGTGACTTGGCGAAGTTTGTGGCGCTTTGAAGCTCGAATAAGAGCAAAATAGAAATCCTCCTTTTCAGATGCCAAATCTGAGTACAAGAAAAACGAGTTTTTGGGAGGCTTGTTGACGTCAGAAAGCATTTCAGCAATCTCATAATCTGCGAGACTTGAAGCTCCGTGATTGTAAGGAATCTTCAACAAGCAAATGGCGCTGCGTTTAGCAAAAAGCTCACCGTCTGGTACATTTGGAGGCCACAGAGTGACCAAGTGGTGGGCTATAACAATGACATGTTTCAAGATTTCATGATCAGGATCCTCGTACAAAAACAAGTTGCCATGGCGCAAAACAGCATGGTATTTAGTCAATTTGGTCTTTCTAGAAGACTTGGTCGCAATAGGTTCTGCGGATTCTGAATTGGGAATAGATGAAAGGGTATTTGTACTATGAAGTGCTGATTTAGGAAGTGAGTTGTTCAAAAGTTTATAAAGGGAAGAGTAAGCACTATCGTTTTTGCTCATTGAAGCTTTGTGAGAGGCTGGTGAAGGCGGGTTTCCAGAATTGTTAGGTCCGCCAGTAGGATAAATAAAGTACTCTCTGGCAACAACAAGTACACCAGAGAAGTAAGCATCAACACCAGTTTCGAGCTCCTTATCGAGTAAAAGTGAGATTGAGGGGTTTTTAGAGTGTGAGTAAGGTCTTTCAGAAGGACCAAAACTTGGCGATTCTGGATCGGATTTGGAAAAATGACTTGCGCCATCAGAAACAGACACTATAGATTCTGGCCTGCTCGAGTTATAAGCCTCATTAGTAGAAAATTGGGAGGTTGATTTCTGGTCATTGTTGATTTGATTATAGAGCTCTGTTGAGTTATTCTCAGGTGAGACGCGGGGAAGTGTCCAGTAAAAGTAGACGATGACACCCAAAAGCAAAAGTGGAACCAATGTAATACCTCCAAGGACATAAAAGAAGACTAGCCACACAGCCAAAGACATCGCTAAGATCTGGGATGATTAGATGAAAAGAAAAAATTGTTTGAGTTCTCACAAGCTGAAATGCATTGAAGTTGGAAGACTAAAAATATAATAGAGGTTTCAAAGCAAGACTTGAATTTATCAGAGTTTGCGGGCTAGTGTAAAGATTGGTTTAGAGGAAAAAGCGAAAAAAGCGCTGGAGTTAATTGTTGAAAGAAATGAGGAACAATATAAATGAGACAGAATTGAGATTGGGTTCAGATGGTTTTATTAGCTGACGTGGTTAAGTCAAAAAGAGTTTCTTGTGTGGGTATTAGAAACCTGTACTCTTCAACAAGGTTGGTAATCCAGCTGAAGGCTGGATACACACATAGGAAATGTGTGATTCAAATCATATGCAATCCCAAGTGTACTCACATAGGGCAAACATTGCTACTACTATTACCCTACTTGATAAATCACGTGATGAGGGAAATATTGGGTTTGGGGACTACGGATCAGAGAGAATTTTGCTTCAGAGTTTGAACATAAATTTCAGCCCATATCCATTCCTTTCCTCTAATCATCAGTCAACATTGTTGTCTTTGTGTGAATCGAGGCTTGATTCATCTGATATTTTAAGATGAGGTGTGTATTTGATGTTTTTTCTTATTTGTTTTGACAAGCCATCTTGTTTTATTCATTGCAAAGATTAAGACTATACCGGATTGCTCCTTCTTATTTCTGTGATGACAATTCCATCGTTAACTAAGTTTCAGCCTTGTATGAGCTTTGATGAAACCGAGGATAGCTTATTTTGAAGATTCCTTTTGAACCTCCTCTAACATGTTTGGTTTAGTATGTCTATATATCCTGCTACAAAAAAACAACATAGTTTGATGATGATCTATTCGACCGGGCGGACTGAGATGTGATACCACCTTCGGGTTAAAAAGGCTTGACGTACACTTGCCTGGTTGACCGTTGTTGCTGAGTGGTCTTTTGCAACTGATTTTTAACAATTTATTGATCAGAAGTTTATTCATTGATGTGATCAATTACTAACTGATACTTCATTATTAGAAGCTAGCTAATTTCTAATGAGCATCACTGTCTGATTCTAATTGGTAAGTTGATTTTATTTCCTAGTAATACCTGTCAATTATCATGATGAACAACTTATTCACACTGTTTGAGATTACTCAATGATGTCAAAATAAGAATCTGACCTGACACATTTATTACACCTTTATGTTGTTAATTTTCAAGAGAATAACTTGCTAACATGTGCTTTAGTTTTTCAATGGCAATAGGATGAAAGACAGTCCACTTATTTTTGTAATGTATATATAAATAAAAAAAACGATATGTTTAAGATAATGTAATTTTAAAAGGATAAATTTGAACCCAGTGACGTTTGAAAATGGAGAGTATATATATTCATGAGATTTGCTTAGTGATGTTCTTCACGAGTTTAACAAGGCTACAAAGAATTTTCATACCTTCAACAAACCCAATTGAAGGCTTTGCCAATAGCTCACAAAGTAGATAGTCATTTATCAGCTTCTCAGTTCTCTTTTTCTGATGTCATTTTCATTATTCGCGCTGTACGCAGCAGTTTTTTTTAGAACTCATAGTTATAAGTGATTACATAATTATTTTTTAACAATCACAGGTTCAGCCCCAGATTTTTGTGTACATCTGTAATTAATCTTCCCTTCTTTTTTCTTTTCATCTTGTCGCCACCTTTTATGAAATTTCCTGTTTCTGCCTAACACTGTCAAGATGCCAATATTTGATGAGAGCAATAAGCATAGCAGACATCAGTCTCTGAATCACTCGGCTGATTGCCACAGTTCTCCAGATATTGATTATCAAGAAACTTATAATTCCAAGCACATTAAACAAAAATCGCCTTCTCCACAAGCCCCTGATTTACAAAGAATAACACGTTCTAAAACAGGATCATTGCCTAAAGAAATTTTTAAGTACAAATTAGAAGAGCTGATTAGTGATAATCCTCCGTCTACATATGGCAATCGTTCTTATACCCGCAGGAGTTCAAGATCTAATTCTAGATCATCTAATGAACGTCTTACTACCTTGGAAAAAGTTCACATCAAGAGCCCCAAAAACAGGGCTAATGTTGATAAACATGCGTCAGCGATAGCTAAAGGCCAACGAGATAACCACGGTGACAAGATAACTGATAGCGACAGCCCCAGACCTTCAAGAGGCTCTGGCAGAAAGCGAAGAAAAATCAATCATGATGCTTCATATCCAAACTTGCAAAGCCCTTCCGTTTCTACTTCAGTAGCGCCACCTTCAATGGACCAACCTGGCTCGAACTCTGACGATCCAATTAAGCCTGAGTCTAGTGACATCACGTCACTTGATCGGAACTCAACACAACACTCTGAAGATTCCCAACACTTTTACAATGGTTTGTCTAGTTTAGCTTCGTCTCCACAATATGTTGATGATAATCTGGATTACAATATTGGAATGACACCGCTCCAATCATTCCAACTTTATGATGCTTTTGGTGGGAACTCATTTTTGAATTCATTAGGTCCTGATACTTTCGATACTCTGATTGAACAAAGTGAAGACATATTTGATATCCATTTCTTGTCAGCAACAGTACAAAAGGATTTCAGAAATTTTAGCAATGAAAGCGCTTTTTTGAGTCATTTTCATGAAGCCAAAAACCCGAAACATATGAGTACCCAGAAGGACCTAAGTTCAAAGGAAAACAAAAAAGTCGAAACTCAGCATTCTAGCTATATTTATGAACAAACAGATCAGAATATGGAAGAAAAATTAAGCACTTTAGATGATATACCTGTTGGAGACGACTTGTTTTCGGACTGGAACTTTTACACTTCTTTTAATTCCCCTATACACATGGATGGTACTGAGAATGTGCTGCATGATTGTGACACCCTATTACCTGTTCTACCTTTCAGTCCAGACCTAAATATGTACAATGATGATAAACTAAAACAGTTGTCTTGTATTTCTGACATTGATATTGTAGACAATTTAGCACTCACCTCCCCAACAGAATCAACAAGGCCTTATGAACCAATTATTGAAGACCAAGAAGAAACAAGCGTGTCTGCTTTGTGGTCTCGAAAGCAACAATCACGCTCCAACTCCTTTTTTTCCCTTGTCAATGGCTCTTCATTCAAGCATTTGGCTTCTGCTATTTCCAAAAACCCCTGTGCTTTGGAGTATTTTTCAAAATCTGAGAAGAGTACCAAAAATTTAGATCCCAAGAGTTTAGCACATAGCGACTCCATTGAAGATTTCTTGAATTTAGATGGTGAGGCAGATTTTCAAGGGACATTGAACGAAACTAGCGACAAAAATGAATCCAACTCAGGTATGAATAAAGTCCCTCTTTGTGGTTACAGGTACCGTAATGATGCAACGAATGATATTTCTAATGTGATGACGACGACTCCTAGTTCTAAAAAGATTCTTGCAGCTTTAGCTTCTTTTTCGACAGAACATGAAAAGCTTGTTGCTTCATTTCCGTCAATACCCAACAACAAAAACAACAACAACAGCCCAACAGATTCAGGTAACGATATGATTCAAAAAGGAAACACTAACGATAACAAGTTACTTATGACTAACAACTCAGAATCCCCAACAACAGGTTTGAACGTTATGAGTACTTCTTCTTCATCTGACACTTCAACACATACAACACATACAACACGTTCAGGTCTTGAGTATAATTATCAACAAGCTGTTGTAGCTGCTTCAGGCTTGAACGTACAAAGCCTGTATTCTGGTAAGGGTCGCGAAATGATTACTGGCTCAGACACTTGGTAACTAGTTATATTATTGTCATTATTTTTTTACTGAATTTTTTTAATGAAGAAATCAAACTAATGATTGAAATCTTACTTTTTTCTTTTCTATGACTTTTTTTATGACTCGAATTTCTTATTTTCATTTTGAAGTGGTGAGTATGCTGATTTGATTTAATTTGCCTTTGTATTTATTTGTTTATATACTTGTTTAGTTTAAAATACATATATTCCCTAAATAGTTGTACTTAAATTTACTCAACAATTGATTTCGAATCACTTGAAAACTATGTGGTGTAGTTTTTCCTGGGCATTGCTTTTGTAATATATATTTAATCTATTGATGTTCATGACTCGTCTATTTGCAACAAAATCTGCTTTAGAGCTTGGAAAAGCATGATAGCAACGAATTATAGAATCTAAAAACAACGCCACGTAGCTTAATGTATAACTGAATCAAATACCAATAATTCGATTCTTGTGCTTGAGGGACATAATTGTTCAATTTGATAGATACAAACATTTTCTTTTCGAAAGTGCTTTTTTCAGCAAAAGTACTTCCATGCACGCTTGCCTATAAGTATCCCTACTTATGTGCTCAAAACAAAAATATCAAAACTCTTAATATATTCTAAACCAATATTGCCTAAAGACGAGATTTAGAAGCGTAACGAAGGAGGGGTGATTTTTCACTCGTTCCCTCTCTCAACACCACATACCTACCCACCTACCTATCTAACGCCTCAGCCACACCTCATGTTTTACATTTATTTTTTCATATATTTGTTTTTCCCCTGTGACGTTTCTGTTTAAGACCTGCTTCCATTTAATCCCCATTCAGCTATCACTTTTCTCAAACGCACTTTTAAAACACTCATCGCCGTCAAGAAGCTTAAAACTACTTGTTTGGGAGATTTTTGACCCTAGCCCTGAGCGTGAAGCAGGCAAGAGATGAGGGGTGCTAATCTTAAAAGGACAGTTTTTTGACAAAATGTATGGTGGAAATATGCAAAATGTGTGGTGGAGTGCTGGAAGTTGATAGTTTTCAGAGTGAAACCTGGTGGAACTAGATGTTTTATTATATTTTCTGGTAAAGGGGTATATGATATATATAGAGTGGGGGAAACTGAAAAGAAGGAATTGTGAGAGGTTTTAGATGGGTTTTAAGTAAAATGATTTATGGAGAGTTTGACAAGAAAAGAATGTTGGAAAAAGGAGATTGGAAATGAGACATTCTAGAAGAAATAAAAAAAGCAAAAATGAAATGGAATAAGTTATGAGTTAAAGAATGAGAGTAATTATCTTTCGATTTAGTGATTCGTTTGCAATGAACCTTTTTATGAAAGCAAAGATTTTTCTATAACGGCCATAACTATTTTGCTGTACAAATGAAATTGAATGATCACATTTCTACTAGAATTGTAATACCTAGGAGATTGGAGTCAGTTTTTGCCAAATGAATTCAACTTGCCTGAAGCCAACTTGTGACAATTGTCTTATTTAAATATAAATCAAAGATGATACTCAGCTATTAGACAAAATATAAACCCAATGAAGTATAGTATAAATGTAGTCATATCAAAAGCACACAAAAATTCTGAGTTATGAAAATTGGAAAAATCTCTTCAAAATGGCACTTAAACAAATCTCATTTGTAAATTGAAAAAGAAATTCAACTATAATGTTCAAAGAATCTACTCAGTAACTCAAATAACTCTAAGTTATAACATGATCCGGCTTTGATCTTCAAAAAAGCTTTTCAAGAGATAATCAAACAATCCAAAAATTCTAGTGTCGAGCACATTTATCTGGCCTAGGAACGAATGATAAATTAACCTCGTTTGAAACTCGAAACCAAGCAGTTAGCGCTTGATATTCAATACTATTTGCCACTACTGGTTTATTACTATTCTTCTATTTTCATTGACATATTGGTTAGAATGATGGTTCCGTCAGCTGCTTTAAATCTTGATACCATTTTTTTTTCGGTTTACAAATTCAATGCTCAGCTGCTTGAAACTGCTGTATTTTGCCATGACAATAAATCCAAGTTTCATATCTCTATGAGCTCTTTTGTCGTATAAAACTATCATTATTCAAATATGAAAATCGTATAATAAAACATCCTTGAACACAATATATATATATATATATATATCTCGGATATGTAGAGTCAAACTGTTCAAAGGCCAAATAATGAACCATAAAATAAATGAAACCAATCAACAACTGTGTATGTAAAGCAATCAGGAATGCTCAAAGATAGCTAATGAATAATGCATGCCCTAGTAGTGATTCCTATTATACACATACCAGACGCCCCTCGTACACACAAACATGGCCAACATGCGACTGCTACTAATCGGACCGTTTAGACGCAAGAGATAAAAACTTGAGAATATTGCAAGAGCAGTAAGGAAGGTATATTGGTAGATATAACTATTAATAAAGTATTATAGGAAACTACGATGAACGGACTGAAGAGTGGTTTGAACGGCGATAATGAGTGAAGCAATCAGGAATAAGCGCAGCAATATATGGTTCTTAAGAGCACACGAAAGCCGTTGGTACGGACAATGGGAAGCTGTATCAGAAGTAGCCATAGCTTGTTCAGTGGTAGAAATAAATGGAGTTGACTTCTGTAGCTCAGTCTAATGATACATGAGTATCTGTGTGTATGGTTAAGTCTAAGGAGGTTCTCGAGTGATAGGTTTCACCATATTCCACCTGGTGTGGCTGAAGTATGGCGAAGAGTTAGGGTTTATCCCTGTGCCCATCGGTTGTTAGCTCAAGTGTTGCGATTGATGTTAGCCCTCTATTTTAATATTAGGAATATCTATAAGTAAGACTTATTGAAGGGCTTGTATTTGCCTAACACAAAATACATTTATCAACCAAGCAAGCTATACAAACACTCTATTCTTGAAAGAGAGAGAGGGAGGGAAGCATAAATAGAGAGTAGTTGGGATACATCCTGAGTGTGTGCAGCCAAATTATTTAATAGTTCAGACAATAAAAATACGAAAAATAGTCATCTGAGAAAATTTTGATGTTAAAAATCTGAAATCGATTCTGTATTAAAAAATAAAAACATGGGCAGTATGTATAACTAAACTGCATCAATCGGTTGAGACGAGTTTTTAAGTTGGCTTTGTTATGAACGATAGTTATGATAATTATTAATAATTCATAATGTTGGGGTTTAAGAACAAGAAAAAATACGAAATAGCAAAGAGAGTTTAATGGAAATAATTTTTCGAAACAAAGCGTATTAGGCATGTCAAGTTAGTTGAAATACGAATCAACCCCCCTGTCAAATTACTTTTTTGTTCAGCAGCAACTATTAATTTGACTTTGTTCATTATATTGTAAAACTAGTTTTGTTTTAATTCTAGTTTAAACCTGATTTGTGTTTCTAAATGTACCAAAAACAGAACATTGATCGAAAGGGCAGTCTTGTGTTTTCTGGCTTTTGGTTAAATTTATTATATTTTATTACACACATTTTAATAAAACTCTAATAAAAGTGCCAAAAGTCATGAATGGATAAGAAAGAGGTTCAAATATTACTACATAGTATACACAGATATAGCACACACTACATACAGCTCTGCTGTCTCTGAGTGTACATATATCCTATACACTATTAAAGTCAGCATATATTTTATTGAAATCGTCATTATTTTTGTTACATTTCTTGAACACCAACTGGCAGTGCAAAAATAAACAGGTTTTTTTTTCTTTTTTTCAAATCTTCACATTCACTAAACAAGCTTCGTTTTTTTTAACTTCTGATGTCACATTTGTGACGGGTGCGAACGCAATAAACTAAACTAAAAAAAAAAATAAAAAAAATAAAAATATAAAAAATGAACAGGAAGGATGAAAGGGTTGGCTTTTAGGGTCTGATATAGATACGACATTTCACAATCGATATGGTACTCATGACAAAAGATTGGATAGCAAGATATCAGCGTATCAGAGATGTTTCAAACCAACCACACCAAGAATGTATTATAGCAATTATCAATTTTTATTTATTTCTTTATTATTAAATATATGTTTATTTATTATTTTCAATTTTCAATTTTTTTTCTGATCAATTTGTATTCCAAAAACTGAAAAAACCACCTATGTGATTATCTTGTATTTGAAAACTAGTTCATTGGGTTAGGGTCTCCTAACAAGATTATACCCTAACAAAAATATGTACCCCACAAAAATATTATTTTGAAGGGTGATCGTGGTAACTGTCTCAAATATGGAAGACTTGTTATCTCATGTGTAGTGGAGTGCTGAAGCGTATTCTAGTGTATTCCAATGCGAAAGCATACACATTAAAACACGCCAAAGCTGTCTAGGAAAAATTAAAAAATAAAGTGTTTTCTCGGGTTTTGAATAAAGTTCCTATCGAAAATTTCAATGACGTGAAAAACAATACTAATAATCATGATGATGGTGGTATATTATCTTGTTTAACTCTAACATCAAACCTTTAGACCACAAAGTCTTAAATTTCACCAAAAGTACGTAGTACTGCATGCTGTCTAGCTTTGGTTGTACTACATTCATATGTGTAAACAATCTGCAAAGACCTTGTGAATACTGTCTGCATCTTGTTAACAGAAAGAAGCAAAAAACAAGTTCGACCTGCCTGTTCCAAATATTTCTTTTTATCTTCTCTATTCATATCAAGATATACTCATCAAATAATCATATATACTGAGTATTTATATTCTCTGGCCAAATTCACAATAAAAATCATAATATAAAAACATGAATAATAAAAATTGATACCATGTTAAATTTTTTTTGAAAATTGGTTTTTATCTTTTGCTGTTTTTTTTTGTTTAGAAGGTCACACGTGACCAATCCTTTTAATAACCAGTTATATGTGCCTTGTCACCTATTTCGATAACTTCTTTGGATCACAACTCTTTCAGCTACAATTCTCTCAAAATCTCATTTGTAGCTGAGATTAGATGAGATGGACGTAATAAAAAAAATAGGAAAGCCACAGTTAAATGATCATCGAACCCCAGCTCTGATAATTCTCACATACTACTTATTGCTCTCCTCTGACGGGAAATAATTCGACTCGTAGTCTTCAACTTCTTTTATACCAATCGAGAGATCAATATCCTCAGCTTTGACAAATTTACACTTGGGCCAAACCTTCCAAAACACGTAAATGAATATACAAAAAAGAATCATGATGTATGCAAACACAAACATTGTAACATCCCAATAAACAAAAACTGACCATCCTGATATCAATACGATAACTGAACAACATACAAGGCCTATCCATGCCGCGTAAGGTTGAAACCAACCAAGGTAAGACAACGTTCTTCTGTCAATGTTTTGTGCTCTGAGTGCTGCATAAAATCTAATATGTGCCAAACTGAGGATTCCAAAGTAGATGACTTGTGAAGCAGTGACCAACAACACAATCTAGTTCAATACTGTTTACGCTGTTTGGCCAAGTTGCGAGAACAAAAGAAAAGCCAAAAGCTAAAGAGACTGCTACTGCAAAAACCAAAACTACTGTTTTTATGCAGTGCGTAAGAGGTTTGGGGCATGACCTTGAAGCACAAATCCATAAAGCTTGCGAGAAGAACAGTAGGCATATGAGTTGCCACTGAAAAAGGTAGACGATATGACTAAAGCATTTACAATGTGTGGCAAAACTCAAATTTTCAAATGAGTCATTGCAAAAACATATGATGAAGCAGCAGCACCTGGGTGACCTCCGCTAATATCAGCAAGAAGGGTTGGATCATTGTACGGGCATATGATTCCAGCTGATAAGGCGCGATAATGAAAAAGACAGCCAGTCTGTAGAAAACCGCTTTATAAGCTTTTGAAAGGGTATTTCGAGGATTGACGGCTTCACTAGCAGTCATTGAAATATATTCAGGTCCTGCAATAGTGAATACGGCTTGTCTAGTACAAGCCGCAAATCCAAGAAATCTTCCAAGAGATCCTGCCGTAATGCTCCTGGATCGTTCCTAGTTCTGAAACCAAAAGCACATTTTTGTGGATTTCCTCCGGCAATCACAATGAACGTCAAAAAATAAGACCAACGGACAAAAGTACTTTTCCTAATGATAATCAATACTCGCTTTCTCCATAGTACTTGACTGCAAAAAGTTAATGAGGAACTAAGCAGCAATCTGAATAGCAGGCAAATATCCATAAATCCAGAAATGAAAAACTGCATTGGCAGTTATTATTTCGAAGGGAACCAAGACGGCTTAGAACAAGAAAGAATTTCATCCGGCCATTACTTTAAAAGCCTCGTCAACACAACGCCCAGCCAGCCGGACAAACGGCGAAGAAATGAGTAAATAGGAAACCATCACGCCTGTGGATGAAGTCACAAGCATGATGGGTATACACCAAAGCGTGAAAGCTTTAAGTAAACTTGCTGGGTTACCTTTTGTCAGCGCTTGACCAATCAGCTGGATATGTTTCTCTTTCCGGTTTCCGTAGGCTTCAGGGTATGGCGGAGGCGCTGGCGAAGCAGTTGAATGAACATCAAAGATGTCCTTTGAGTTGTTTGGATTGGGATCTGATTCATCGTAGTCTGGGGGAGACTCGTGGATTTGTGCACATTTACAGGAACAGTTGACATAATGAATTGAATAAGTTTTGATTTATTAAATGAATGAATAAATGTTTAGTTTAGTGTTTGCCTGTCTGTATAGGTGAGGAAATAAAAAGGATTGTGGATTTATTTTCAAATTTCAAATTTAGACTAATTTAGGATTAAGAGATATATTTATTTCTAAAAAACAAAACAAAACTAGGTTTCAAAAAAAAAAAATGTCGCTTTATATTATTCAATAACAATTCAGTTTCTTTATTATTTACTTTTTAAAAGCTCAATTCCTTTTTTTTTATTCTTGAGGTAGGTTTTTATTTTAATTTTTACTTTTTTTATATTTTATAGGTACGTTTGTATTTTCTGACTCCAACGCTACATTCTACTTGGATTTGGAATCTTAACAATGTCAACTCCAAGTTTTAGTATGAGCTTTAGTTTATCTTTTTATTTTCTTTCGTACATTTTTGATTTGATTTCAGCTTTTAAATTCCAAATAAATCATACCATCACACGATATTTTGCACATCAGTCACTCTATATTTTAGATTGAATTTTTCATAAAAGGCACACGAACATTAATAAGCCCTGATATATTGTTAATTCTATATTTTCTCTTTTTGTCTCTCGGTCTTACTAGACTTAGAAATGATCTCGGAATTAAGGGAAAAAAAGAGTTAGACTGTAACGAAAAGACACCACACATTCCAGTTTGATTTACATTTATTTTA